>UXSR01005383.1:2004-92678 GCA_900604375.1 Mesocestoides corti | reverse complement strand
GCTGTGAGTCCAATTTGTTCAATGACTGTAGCAGAGAGGAATAAAATTAGTTGGCATGTGGACGCCAAGTCAATTGAACCGCTTGTTGATGTCGCCCCAAACTCGGGGTACATCCCGGTGCCAAATTCAAAATACGCACCACCCAAATCGGGGACACACTTCACTAGTTCACTGGATGTCTTATTTTCATAGGGTAACTGACGGCCCAACGACTGCTTTACTCTGGAAGTCCCCGAATGGCAGTTCTATGGGTGGTATTAGGACCATGTGACTTTTCAGTTGAAATGAGTACCTGAGAGGTCATTAGGCAAACGTCTGGAGGCTAATTTAAAGTTTCCGAATCGGGAACCTGTTTGAACTTTCTAACCTGAGTGGGATTCAGAACCCGCACCCTTCTTCAGTTTGTACGTATATCGAAAGCAACTGCGGGAGCCCTCTTCTGCTCTAGTTGGACCCGTAGGTGTGGGGGAATCGCTGTCGACGGAGGCACTGCAAACAGATGGCGATGCGGCAGTGCGGTTTTTGCGGCCGCGCCGGCTACCGTATATCACACCACGAAATTCCACCTCGAAGTGGCACCTAGGTGATGGAAAACGTGCTCACAACTGTTAGCTGATTGACAAGTCTAACGATCTCACTTAAATCACTAATCTACGTCACGGTGCAGTCTAAACTATGCACAATGTTTTGTGCTGGCAGAATTTGTTGCATTGATTCAGACGAATTACAGTATACTAGGCGCCCTGTACGACGTGTGTGAAAGCTAAATTGCATCAAAACTTTGCTTCGAGGTGGGCGAAGAGTACGAACCGGCGATTTAAGTGGGCCAAATGACTACTGGCGTGGATTATTGAGATTGACAGTGACACACATTGATACTATCCTCGGTTAGGTAAGCTGACCCTGCTGGCGGCTGAGCGTTTCGCGCTATTATTACAGAAAAGTACACAGTCAAATGCGGCCTTGGGTAACAAACCAGTTTGGCACCGCCCCAAATCATTCAAGATGCAATAACGCAACGGCAGCGCTTACACCTCGATATTGGCATGCACAAACTGAAGCCTCGCAAGTGCGGCGTCCGAGGACGTGAAGAAGCAGAAGGCGCGCATTCTCGCCAGGGCATCGCAGATGGCATAGCTGAGACTAAAACTGTCCTCGTCTGTCGTACCTCCAAGGGAGAAATGCAAACTGTGAAAAGCCTCATTAATAACCACCTCAACGCTCGAGCGTTTCCTCTTGGCCATCAGAAGATAATTAGAACCAGGAATTCCCCACACTTTCCACATCCATCGCTTCGCACTTCACGGTGACGTTTTTATTTTAGTGAGCCATCATCGCCAAGTATGCATGCATTGAGGGCATGTTTGTTTACTGCTGCCGATTATGCCTCTACAATGGATCTGCAGTTGCTTGTCAGTTGGTTCGACAGAATTGCGGCCACACTGCATGACCTTCGACGTCTCCTCACAAATAAATACTTCGAATAAAGATGTCAAGTGGGACGCAAACCAGGAAATTTCCACAGAGCATTGAAATGCAGTTCCATCAATTTTCACAAAACTGCCGCTAGTGGTAGACTGAAATCACACCATGTCAGCCTACTAAACGTTTGTACTTTTCTTGGAGTAATTTGTTTTCACCTATAAAATTACTAGGATTTCGGGAATAAACGCCTTAAATGCCTTTAATCGGCAAGTCACTAATAGGGTGGCCTCAGGTTTCCACAAACGAGGCCTTAGAGGCGCTGCAGTGCGATGTTGGTTTAAATAGCGTCAATTTTTCTGTTGCTAAGAAGTTAGTTTCTTAAGGTTCATCACATTCACTTACACACACACACACACAATGCTCGAAAATCCTCAGAACACCTGACTGGTTCTTGAGAGCAACGAACGCCATTCGCCAACTTACTAACATTTGTGTTCCATGTTAATCTGATCACCTCCCCTTTGTCTTACTAGCAAGTGACATTGTCAAAATTGCCTCCCGATATAGCAAGACCCACCCAACTACCGAACCAGACAACGTGCAAAGAGCATGTTGTAGTGTGAGCGGTTTGGTTTTCCGAACTGTGTTTCCCAGTTTTGTTTGCTTGGCTTGTTTCACTTGCAGAACACACGCACACACACACACACACACACACACAAACCAACTCAACCTACTTAAACCAAGATCGTCGATTAGGATGAGGGAGTTGTCCGTGGCCGACCTAAAGATATGACCAACTTCACGCATCTGAAAGGACAAAATCGGGAGGCAAGTGATTTTGAGAGTGAAAACGATTTTGGGAATATGGGGTAGGGGGAGGCAAGAAAGAGGCGCTGCGCCAACCTCTAAGGCAAATGTTGAGGCCTTCGTCGACATGTCGTCGCGACAACCCATACGGACAAAAATCTTGTCCGTGAGCCTGACAGCAGCGAATTTCGCGGGAACGAAACTGCCGATTTGAGCCAGAATCTGGATCAGAGCCACTTGGGTTAGATAAGTCGTTTTGCCACTCTAAATAAGACGTAATTTGGTTTGTTGAAAATGAAGGAATGTCTGCAAAGTGAATGTTTGGCTATCAAAACATTATTGGAGAGGATTGCAAAATCACTTGATGAATGACTAACTCCTTACCACTTCAACCTTATTGGCTACTAGACAGGCCACTCGCTTATTGATCCCCCAAGTACGATTGCACTAATTGGTCGCACCGTCTGTTCTCCCCTTTCGCCGCAGTTGTCATGAGTAGAAATAAGATTCTGTAGATTTTCCGTTATCAAGAATTGCTACTTTGCACGTTGTCTGTTTGGTACAATCAGTGTTGCTGAAAATGGCTCTGACAATTCGTATAATAGTTTTATTTGTCATTGAGGTAGGATCTGATTACTGCCTGTCACCAACAAGGTAACAACTGATAATGGCACTAACTTCATTAACGGCAGTTTGTCAGATCGGCTGCAGGCATTTGTTTGGGGAATAAAATCGTCATGTGGAATGATGTGGCTCAACTAGATTCAACAATTGATCGATTCATCACATCAAAAATCCCCGAATTCAGAGTCTGGATCGAAATAGATCGCAGAGGGTGTTCCAAAGTGCATTTGAGACCGAATAACAACGAACTTACTCGCACGTTTGATTTTGCGTCTTGTTAAGACAGGAATACAGCCACCGGGGTCAACGTCAGGTCAAATTCTTAACAGGAACGGGGCGAAAACGGTGTCTCCACTGACTTACCATGCTTGTTCCAAAGATGATTGACACATTCTGTGACGGCGACGCAAACTAGAGAGTCGATGCATACGGAGCAAATTGACAGCCTACCGTATTATTGCTGACAGAGAGCGAGCCGCCGAAGCGATCGACAATCAGGTTCCGGCCGTCCTGCACGGCGAGGGTGTCACCAAACACGGGTTTAACTAGAGGGAGTTAGGGGAAGACACCTTACCGAAGCAGTAGCCTGGCGGTGCCGAGACCACAATACGCGCGAGGCTGCACAGCAAGTCAACACCCGACACCACCTCGGAGAGGCGATAGAACAGGCTCATTTCTGGGTGCAATTCGTGGATGAGTTTGCAGACGAGGCTACACGTGCAAGTGGCGATGTTAGATGTGCACACCCACACACACACGCACACGCAACTTACTTGTCGGCAATCAGGTAGACTTCGTTGAGGGAACCCTTAACACGTTCTAAATGGAAGGGAATGAGGAGGAAACTGTCCTACCGTTTAGCTTCACCTAAATTTAACCGAATGAATTGCTGTCACCAGAATTTTATTCACAGCAATTTATGAAATAGTGATATCCAGGAAAGCAGAATTATATTGGAGAAGCAATTGCTCTGTGGAGGAGGACATTTTGCTCGAAAATACCCACAATTTTAGCCAGAGTGGTGAGTACATTCAAGGGTTATGGGAGTCACATGACTGAGACACCAATTAGGCAAGGTGAGTCAATCGTTTTCGATTTTTTTTTCAATACTAACCTCAACATCATAAATAACTTTTCAAAACAATGCCTTCATACTCAGTTCTCATAGATCTTAAGTTGTTCGATGAATGACTTCGTTAGAAATCAGATCGCAGTACTTGTGTGGTTGGCAATTTTCTATTGCCTGGCGCAGTCCAGGTGGGAGTAAGGAAAGGTGAGCTAACGCCAATGTGAGGTTTTATTAAGGTTTGAGGAAAGAAATTGAAGTTTGACTTATTCTCACATTGGGAATAAGGGGTTAATTTCGTAGCGAAATAGCAGCGATCGCGGCTAAGCGAATCCTTACAACCACCCTATGATGGCCTCTTTAAGGTGGCAGTACGCGCCGACAAATTTTCATTATTGACGAAAATTGGTGGCTGGATACTGTGAGCGTGGAGAGTCTGAAAGCTGCTGTTATGGATGATAGCAATGTTCCCTCCACATGCCCAAACAACGACGAACTTACTCTACACTCTCCCGTATCTGTACCCTGTTCTACCTCCTGTTTTGGCCGACCCCTGAGACCCGTTGTCCGATACTTTTCACAGCTTACACTCTCGGCGGGAGGGGGGAATATTTGCAGATTAGCAGCGGTCGCGCCTGAGTGAAACCTGTTCACTGACCCGATGGTGACAATGACGCGTCCCCTTTTCATTGGTTATGGTTATCAGACGCCTGTCATCCGCTCACTCGTTCGCACACTTGACTGGTGGGACGCTAATAATCGGTCTTGTCCTCTGTCGACTCCCCTCACCCCATTCTCGGGTTGCTACACGCTGTTAACTAGGGGGTCGCAAGGTAGTGCTAACCGACCCACTACAATTTCTCCACACCATACCCTGGCAAAAATCTCGCGCCTTGAAGATTTTCTGTGAAAATGGTTTACGACGCGTTCGAAACTCTTTTTTTCCGGTTCAACCCTGCTTTGTTCTGTAGGGATTCGTGTTGATGCATGTCCAATAACCCCAGTCCTCGCCGCTTCCAGCACACGTCCACCCCTTATCACGACCTGCCCGTCAGTCACGTGAGGCCGCTGGTTCATTAACCCCTCTGCACGTCTCACCACCACCACCACCCGTTTTAGTCATGTGACCTCACAGACACCTGTGTTTACTTTTGTACATGTCCACTCAACCGTAATTGTACACGGCACAACATGGTTGAGCTGTCTAGTAAACGGTTGTGCCTTCTCCACTCCAGTCTTCTTTATTTTTGCGGGAACACAGGGTAACGCATTCGGCCTAGATTGTCGAAGCGGCCCCGGCGTGGTTCAAGACAACATGCCGGGGCCCTCAACAGTTCTTCCGCGACCCGTAAAAAAGTGAATCATGCTACTGTTCGCAAAATCAGCAGATCCTTGCACATGGAATATCCTCTTGAGGCTAATTGAGACGGACAGCAGTTTTTTGTGACCGCTGCGGGATTCTCGGCTGTTTAATTTTGGTCCCCTACTATGTAATTTCTGGAATGAGTAGATAGTGCAGTACGGTTATTACCAGCTCTGTTGTTGTGCAGTTAACCAGACCCCTGGCGAACTGAACTTTGATAAACACGGACGGCAGTCGACTACTCCGATCCAGTAGTTGGTCAACCCGATTACTCGAATGGTGCTCCGAGGATGCTGTGAACTGGGAGTCCAGATGGTCGCCAGAGGCGGAACAGTCGAAAGCAATGCTGGAATTTGCTTGAGAGGGAGGCGATGTGGCAGTGGCGCCACGAGGCATCGCTGACAAGGCCTGCTCCGGAATTTGAATGAAGAAGCCGCGCGCCTTGGTGTAGGCCACGCGAAGTGGCAGGTGGTGCGCTCTGGCGAGGGTTTTCACGTAACCTAGAGCAATAATGCAGGCAGAAAAAATCGATAAGTGATCGTCGATAATCCAGAGGCAGCCAATCGTTGAACAGGATGATGCTGCTGTCCTGGGAGCAGAAGATTGACATGGAGGTGGCAAGATTAGTATTTTAATCGACTCACCATGTTTAGCATAATAGGCGACGTTCGGAACAATGTGAAATTGCTTTTTCATTGTCTACGAAAATTACCCAATCAGTGCTAGCCAGATAAGCCTTGGGACGTCATGGTAAATGTCTATTAACAGTACATTTTGAGGAGATTTGTGAAGTAATCACAAGTTTTTAATTCTAGCGAGGAAGGAGGAGGTGAAGGCTGGACACTTTTAGCCACGATGAACTTTCCATTGATAAAGAAACGACTACGAAATTTTGCGGTTAGCCGCATGCACAATACGAAATCGCAAGTGCCTTGCTTAACGAAAGCCACCACCTACCCAGTGCATGATCCCATGCAGAGAATTTTCAGTGGATCAGCCCAAGGCCAAATGACTTGGGCGACCTTGACAACAAACAACATGGATTGGTGAAGAGGTCAATAGGGTTGAGTATGATGTCTTAAAACAAGGCTGTTAAATTTTTTTGAGTAATTGTTGCTGAAATTCTCCTAAGGCAGATGGTTACCGAGATCCTTTTAATTATAAATCACAAAATGTGTCACACAGCGACGAGTTGACGGTGTTTCTAACTAAAGACATCCATGCAACAGCCCAGTTGATCTTCTGTTAGGGATTCTGCATCCGCAAGAGTATGCTTTTCTAAGTTCATGACAATTATCTGCTTTTCATTGTCATTCGCCATTTTATGCACACCATCTTTCGAGTTCAAATCGACCGCCCTCTTCGTATTGGCCCATTTGTTCTGAAACACACTCAAGGCTGGCCACAACATGCATAAGTGGACTCACCAACTTTTGACTATGGCAGTAAAGAGCTCTCTGCACGAGGTACTGTTCTGGCTCAGTTTGGGGAAACAGTGAACCCTTCGTGTTTGGTCTCTGAGCTAGCGCCGTGGAAGATTAAGCCGGGCTAAACTAAAGGGTTCGATAATTTGCACGATGTTTCAACCGTGCGAACTCCCTTATGCGGTCACAGTTGTGGATGGCTTTCTCATCACTGCCAGAAAGTATAAGCTGACAGTAGTTCATTTGACATGCTAAAAACTAGCTAATATTTGACAGCCAAAATTGACCTATTTGTGACCTAAAGTTGACTCCTGGAAGACGCTCCCCCAAGAACCGTTCTCGAATGTTTTAATCAATATTTGTAAGCTTAATCAAATGCAGCGGAAATTCATAAGTAGAGCAGGCAATCACCCTCATCTCAAGCTTTTGACGACGCACGGTTGACCCGGCCTTGACCCCTTAGAGGGTGATCCTAAATAGATGTTTGAATGAAGGGAATCGGCTGGACCGCCATTACAAGGCGGTGTTTTATTTCGGCAGCAGACACTGCCGCAGTCCAAACAGACTTACGTGAAATGTCATCCACCTGTTCCGCGTAGGCGCGTCGCGTCAAGTCCAGTAGCACATTGACTCCCGCCTGAAATGGAATTAATAAAAGACGTCCACACCTGCTTGAATGACCACGCGGTTGTGTGCAAGTCGCGCCTAGCTTCCCACCTTTATGGCGAAGCACTTTTGCACGCGCATCTGAAGGGTCCCTTTGCACACGCAGGCGTCCGGGTGCAGAACGGTGGTAATTTTGTCCAGCAGTTCCACGTAGCCGTTGTCTGACAAAATCTGCGGAAACAAAGTGATAATGCTGGCGCTAGTCGTGGGTCGCTCAAACTCGTACTCCACAATTAAACGACGACTCCATGTAAATGGGGTAAAGTAACATCAATTGTGCTCAACCGACAGACCCTCTATGGACAGATCTGAGATGCATGCGCAGTCCCGATCCTGTAAACTCAACGCAATTTGTTTTAGTTGTCCTATAAGCGGCCGTGTTCTCATTCACCGCGAGGTATCCGCTGTAATCGTTGAAAATCAGCGGGTCATTTAGGTAGAGCGTTTTTTGATCAGGAAATGACTCAGTGGTATCGATTATCGTTTTGGAATTATGGTGTAGAATTTTGTGATTTCACAGTCAGATCATAGGGCATCTGCCTGGACATCCTCGAAGTTTCCACCAACCTCTCGGTAGGTTCTGAGCAGGGTTGAAGAGGTTCCCCTGAGGGCGTCGTGCAGCGGCTTGATCAGGTCCAGCAAGTGTTTAATCGCAATCAACTTGGTGACACGTAGTTCAGCGTTTTTCTCAATCGTGATGCCGGACACCAGCGAACTTGTCTCCAGGCCTTCTAGTCTGCCGCGTGAACTGGCCGTCGACACTTTTACCGAGGTCGATCCGGTGCCAGGTAGCCCAGTGGGCAGGTCCCGGCTGATCAGCGGTGACGTGTAGACGTGGGGTGCCTCACGGTGGACGTCTGAACTCGGAGTCAGGAGGTCCTCGATGGCGTTGCGACTTGATTCAGGGGAGCGCGTCCATGGAAATTTAGGGGGTGTCGTGGTAGTGTTGGCAGCGCGACTTCCAGTGTTGGAGAAGTTTGTGCTGGTTGGAAGATCGGGACGTGGTGTGGGAAAGTCAGAGAGGTGAACACACATTGACAAGAGGCTGTCGATTGCCGGAAACTTTACTAAAACGTTCTGAAATTTAAAATAGGATCTACGATGACATATTTAAGTGACAGTCATACTTTTCCATTAGCGCAATCAAAAGAAAGGCTAATGCGTTTGTAGTGCTAGACTTTAGTCTTAAAGACAGTGCTAAATGAGTCGGGGTCACTTAGACAATGAAACAGGATTCGTGGAAAAATGCCTTAAACTTGACTATAAGCAGATGAAACTGGGTCGTGGTTAATTCTAGCTATGACTTCGCAAGCTTCTTATTGTTATCAACGAGCTTCAAGAAATACCGAAATTGGTAAAGAGGTGTGGCTAGTTAGTTAGGACAGAAATCCCGAGAGGTGTATTAATTGATAAAAAAGAACATGATTAGCCCAGGGGTCGATTTACGTCGATTAGGATCAAGTGTGAACACAATCACCACCTCGTGCTACAGTACCTGCACTTCCAGAAGGATCTGGGGCTTAGAGATGAGCTCCACAACCGCGTCCTGTCGGAAGGTTATGGTCGCCAAGTCTAAAAATTAACATAACTCTCAAGACGGCAGCTAAGATGAAGCATTAACACAGCGTCTCCTCATGGCTTACCGTTCGGAGGTTCGAGTAGGGCGGCTCTCAGTCGACGGGCACCACTGAGGGTGCAGGTGTAGTTGATAGCCTTGAAGAGGGTCCGAGTGTCCCGCGCGCGACCCAGTCGCCCCACAAGCCTCAGGCGAAGAGCACTTGTCGCGTCTGTGTGGAAATTAGTGGAAAGAAGAAGAAGAAGTTCAGACGTTAGTAGATGCACGTGCTTATATTACTTACACTAGCTTATTAGCAGCCCCAGTCTTTCTCATACTTCTTTTGGTATGCCGATCAATAACGCTCTTGATAGTATTTAACAACTATACACTACGAAAGTAAGAATGGCCAGTGGGACATAAAACAGAAAAAGAAGGCCATGCAAAGTAACAACCAGTGTATGCGAATCACAATATACGTAATCTACAGTCCACATGCATATATACCACATCTGAGTTAGTTTTCCAGCTTGCTGTTTGCCGATAACAACGCTCTTGATGGTGGTTAGTAAATACACCCAAGGTTTAGATAGCAACGAAAGAAGGCCGCAAGTATTGGTGCCTTGGACACCACAAAACAACCCAGAAGTCAACGTGATAAAACAGATTTTCGAGCATGTATGCGTTGGGACAATTCCTTAGTGTACATCTTTGACTTGCTTGATCTTGTGTGAGTACAATGACAAAATTATCTGTAAAACTGGGATTTATTCATCGAATAAACGATGGTGTCTCCGTTGCTCATCGTCCCTCTAATCCAACATGACCGCTCAATTCAATCCAATCGGATAAGCGTCAACGACGCACTGAAAGAATAAAACGTCTATCAACAAGAATCTAACACTCACCCAGCATTGTTGCTTGAGAAGAGCAGCCGAAATCCACCTTCAGTGACTTCGGAGCATGATAAACTCGCTTTGTTGTCTCAATGTAGTTAAAGAGTGCGGAAGTAGCAGCTAAGCCGTAGTATCTAAAGAAAAAATTGTCAAAACTATTAAGGTAATGATTTAAAATATAAGAAAATGCAGGACGTAACAGCTGTACTAGAAGAGGCCCAGTATACGATGGCGCTCAGATCTTCAAATTACAGATGAAATTTGGAATAGTTCAAAACAATGTTTCATAAAAGGCACATAAGTACAACTTAACTGACACCATAAACAGGTTCTGCCAATAGGTAAGTCTAACAGATTCTAAGAACGTACTTTTCTTGAAATGCGTAAATCGATGGCAAGTAATGCGGATGGCAAAGAGCCTTTAGATACTCAAGACCTGAAAGAAGATACATTCAAAAAATGAACTTCAAAAAAGTCAGTACATGCCAATGGAGAGTAAAGGACTAAGAAGAGATTCATATCCTGCTGACGCATTCTCACCGTTAACTGCATCACAGACAGTTTAGGTGCAAAGTAGGTAATTTGCATTTTAGCTTTTACGCATTTCCATGACACCTACCTTGTTGGTTGTTGAATGAATGTCGACTAACTCCAATTATGTCACAGCCAAATTCGCTTTGTTGAAGCAATTTGACGAGTCTGTTCATGTTACTTGAAGGATCCAAAGCTGAATGAGGCACCAATACCTAAAAACCAATATTTTATTGTCATCAGCACCAATTAAAGCAAATGACTTCAATAAAAACTAAGGCTAAAAAACCTACTAACTGTTTTCAATAAAAAAATGGTATGTGGATGACATACTTTAAATGTATAAACTCGCTAATTATTATTTCCATATTAGATAACTGTCTGCTAAAGGCAACCCACATCAACGGGCATCCAAATGAGCATTTTCATAAGCGTATTGCTGTAAGCACTTGTGTCGGTAAATTGAGACACCTCCACTCCAGGTCGATTTAAATCGATAGCTGCAACTCCTATTTGTCCATTGTTAACACCACGTCCCTCCACAATACCTGTAAGTAAAGTGCACAATGAAGTAATACAATTGACTTCATTTCTTATGGAGATGCGGATGAAAAAAGCTGTCTCTTCAAAGCTCAAGTTAAAGAAAGGCACGTCTGTGAATTATTACACCAATTCATGGAACTTGAAATTTATTTCGAGCCATAATTTTCGGAGAAATAGGACTTCCAACCGCAGTAAGTGAAAAATATACTGTGCATATAAAAAACAAGTAGCATATTAAATTTTAAGCTGTATCAAGTTATTAAATGTGTTACAAATCAGAACTTAAATACAAATTTGACCATCAGCAAATACAAAAAGGCGATTTATACAAATTTCATTGCACAATACAAGAAATAATAACAATATTTACATAATCAGTGGTTTACCTATGATCTGTAAATTCAATAAAATAGTTGGCAACAATCTAGAACTAGCCCAAATTAAAAGTAATAATTTATTTCCTGTCGCTTTCGATGGCTTTAGAAATAATTATTCAACTAGGTAAAGAAATCCAAAAAAACAATAGACGACACCGCTAATTGAGGATAAACATTTTATAGAAACATACAAAGTAGTGTGTTTGCTTGAGTTCTAGAGCTGCGGCATGTTCTTGACGATGAATATTTCCTTAACAGAACACTTGAGGTTTTTCCGGAGAAAGCAAGGCCAGAGGACCTTTGTTTATCAGAAGACCTTCTGCGAGAAGGTCCTGGCCGCCATTTATATGCATCAAACTTTCCCTTCCAACTACACAACAAAACATTTATTTATGCTACACATACGAAAACGACATCCGTAGAATCGGACACGGCAATTAATATATTTTTTAACTTGCCTCCTCGAAGAGTTAATTAAAATAAAGAGGAGCAATAATGGTAGTCAAAGTGTGTGATGTCCACAGTCTCAATAAATTTAGAATTTTGACATCTATTGACTGTGAAATCATGCAGTGTAATATGATGGTAGATTTAGGAGTTACATCCCCTGTGATTGGATGCAAAATATTTAACTCATTTTGATGTTTGAAACTATTACACCGCGCTAAGAAATTTGCGACATCTGTGGCGTGAATACCTTAAAAAAGCCCTAGCAGTTTAGTTGGCCTCCTTAAATTAAGAACATCATTATATTCATGTGTGACTATCCAGCATGATGTTTTGTGGTGGAATCCTGGTGAGACACTTGATTTCGTTTTGGAACACAACCTAATTATTTTATTACCTTTGGCATTCCGTGACGCAATTTGCTTGCGAATAATATCTGTCAATATCTGTCAAGGAATGTGCGTCATTGCACGAATTACTAATCAGAAATCTGTTTTATTTGCAAAAAATTGAATAGTGTTTGTTAGGAAGGTGATATAGAAACTCGTCAAATAAATATTTCCCAAAATAAAAACAAGTCTTATTTAAGGTCTAGATTCAGTCCCATTGCTAACGCAAGGGACGGTTCTATGCCTTTCTGTTTTATTTCTCTACTCACATCCTTTATTTTTCCTTCACTAAAAATTGCAACGGCGCTTTTTGTGACGAAATGTATTTTTGAGAAAAAAAAGAAATATTTCGCGTACTTGTTCAGACTGCTATATATATGCGTCAGCTGTTGATGGATTGTATATCCAATACTGCCATCAAGGTGTCAGTTTGCCATGCTTATAACCCCTTTTATAATACCCGTGCTCTAAAATGAAAGTGACTCTTTTATCAGAAAAGGCTCCATTGGCGAAATCACAAGCCAGAATCACGCGTCAGATGCCGTCTATCGGAGTCCACCACGCTGGCTACGCTGTTCAGTACATACCACTTCTTACACATGTCTGTCTCTGGTTGGCTGCCATCCTCCTCGCATGCCAGACCCGGTCAAATGACGTCGTCACCATGCCTTGCTGTTTAATTTTGACCAATGACTGAGAGCAAAGGTGGCGACTATCTGCCATTCCGACACAGCTACACTGTAGAATATCCGAGCCTTAGTGTAAAAAAGACTGGTACATCACAGCAGGCTTTATTGACAAATCACAAGCCAAGTCCACTACGTTGGCTCCGCCGCTCATGATATACTGCTCGTCATTCGTGTCTTTATCTGGCTGGCTGCCATTCTTCTCGCATGCCATTAGAACGCAGAAAGATAGAGGATTGGCTGAGGGCAGTGTGGTCCAATATATACCTGTGCCACAATACTTCACTACACTGCCTTCTCCTCGGGAATGATGCTATCCACAGCTTCTGGCTTTATTCCCCGTACTGTTGATGATCGACGAAATATCCAGTTCGACACTCCTTGACACCTTTTAGCTGACAGGATAGTGGCAATAACGAATAGTCGGCAAGGGACTTTGCTCTTGTTCACATGCAGGAACGCCGCTTCAGCTATGGCGGATCCCTTCTCCACTTGCAGATCAGCTGGCTTCTACCGTCCATGTCACCGTCGCTGACTTGCAAATGCGTCTTCGGATTTTGTAGTTTTAATCCCGTCCAATGTCTATGGATCTACATTACGGGACATCGGAAGAAACGCCATGAGAATTTAAGCTGGCATTAAAGGTCATCGCCTCTGTTGTCTATTGTATGGAAAGGGTTGGGGTTTGATTTGCGTTTTGGAAACGCATCCGCTGTCACCAAAGTAGAATACTTGAGCCTCCATGATGCTCCACACCTGGCAGGGTAGTGGCCCAAGCGAATATTAGACTAGGGTGTTGGCTCTTGGTGACTTGCAGGAAGGTCGCTTCATCCAACGCAGGTTCCTTCTCCTCGCACAGGCCAACTGGCTTCCGCTGTCCTAGTCGTCTTTGTTGACTTGCCAATGCCTCTTCAGATGCCGGAGTTCTAATCCCGGGCAATGTCTAAGGATCCATTGTTTGGAAGATCAAATGGACCACCATGAAAAGCGCAAATGGCATTCAAGGATCCTTGCCTTTAATGCACATAGAAAGGAAAGGCCTGAAGTTCGATTCGCGTTATTCAAACGCATCCGCTCCTACCAATGCTGACTACCCGAGCCCTAGAATGAAGGAGGCTGGTGAAACAGAACTAGCTTTATTGACTATTCACAAGCCAGAATCACACATCAGGCTCCATCTATCCGACTGCACAACGCTGACTACGCCGTTCATTATATGCCACTTCTCAAACTTATCTATCTCTGCTTGGCTTTATATCTTCCTCGTATGCCCTTGGAACGCAAAGAGACAGAGGATTGGCTGAGGCCAGCGTGGTCCAATATGTCTGCGCCCTCTTATACTTTTCAACAATACTCGACATCCGGTGAATCTACCTTACGACCCAGGGTACTCTTCCTTATTTACTTAATTTTTAACTTTTGGATAACCAGTTTTCGTTGCTAGTGAATCGCATAAGGATCGGGTGTGCAATCTAGTCACATGTTTTGCATCACATGTAGCAACAAAATTAGCCACCCTCATAATATAATATATATTTTTGAGTCAAGGTTTTTACCGGTATCTTGACTATTTTTAGTTGTTTGGTGTTGACGAATAACTAATATTACTCCGTTCCCAGCCGCTCATATTGTCTCCTCTGAATCGAACGGTGGTGTTGGTTTGTGCATTGTCTTCTACAATGTTTCTGAATTATTAAATTATTCAAACTTTTTTATAGTTCCTCATCGTTATAAATAAAGTGTACTGTACAAAAAAGACTGCTTGTTAAGTGGTCACAATATTTATGTCGTAGCCACATCAGCTCTGTTTAATCTGTTTAATGATCGAACGTTCCTTGGATTGCTCTAATCTCGTTGCTCATGTTTGTTCAGTTGATTTTAATCTCGTCAAATAATAAGTGCCTGTTCATAACTCCCTTTTTCTCGACCACGCATTTTGCGAAATTTTGATGACCCGAGTAATGCTCGTGTGGAAATCGACACACTTACAATTTTCACCATGCCATTCTTCAAGGCTTTTGCAAATCGCTCTTTGAAGGACCTTTTCTTAGTACTAAACCCGTAGTGGGGAAGCATGAGATGTTTGAGAATTTCCGTAGTCTGGTATTGATATTGCCACTAGTATGTTCCCAAACTTGGTCTTGTGACTTCTTATGTGTAGATTTTTGCTTGATGTTGATGACGCAATTGTAGTATCCATGGAACACCCGTATCCCAAAATGGAGGAGTTCGCGGATCCTGTTTCTACTCCAACCACTGGTCCCGAAGTGTACATCATTCGACAATTACTTAATCCTCTTCGTGTGACACGCACCCTAATCCAGCTTGGTTACGAACCTCTCCCCCCCAAATCCTGCATCTCCCCGTTCCACTTTTTCACTTGGAATGCAACCACCCTCAACTGTTATCCAAACGTCTTCGTGTACACGCGACACCTATTTCGCACCTGTGGTTTTTGGAATGTTGCAACCTGCGGTTTTGCCTCGCACTTTATCTTCAACATCCTTGGCGAGGCGTGTCACTTTATGATCCACCAGTATGTCGTGGAACAAACGCTATGCAATCGTGGATGGCTTCAAGACGAGGATATTGCCGGCAAGTCGGACTCAATGCTTGTGGAGTGTATGATGGAAGAGGCCCCGTTTTCTCAATTCACCCTGCACCTGCTGAAGCTGTGCTTCCTGAAGACTTATGAGGTTTTTCTCACACAGCCATTTTACGGTTGGTCTCGCGATTCGTTTAACCCCGCTTTGCTCTTGGTATAGACTAACGGCACTCATGTTTTTCGTGTTAGTAATAATGGTTCGACAGGCGGCGAGTCTGATTGGGGGCGAAGCCAGATATTCCTGGCTCTTTCAAGCCGTTTGTTCTATTTATAAGGACAGTGGACTTCTTGGATTTTTCTCCGTAAGTTCTTTTAACTTAAAGGAAACGTTGAAAGTACATAACATAAGTTATCAAATCAACAAGAATCCATTTGGCGTGGGTACCGCTGAACAACGCACCAGCACGTTTGCAAATTTAGCATAGCCTTGTCAAGTCAAAACGTGTCTTTCTGTGAGTTGACGCTGCCGTATTGCGTGCATGCAATTGCAGTCTATTGCCGGAAACCACACCTGGTTTCGACACTTGAACAGAACATCCACCCACCGCCGAGACATTGTTACCGTGAGCGTTACACCACGTGATATACTCTTGTCATAATCTTTGACGTTATTTGATTAAGGTTTATACCAACAATTCGGAGGTTCTGTGCGTTGAAAACGGCAAAAAGTTGCCCCTTCCGTGGTGCGTGACGTTTGACATCACCCAGCCACATCTTTATCCATAATGTTCAACAACCCGCATCCCCTCGGACGGAAATTTGACAGTTCGTGTCATCGATTATCCCTCTACTTCCATTCATTTCGCTCTTAAGGGCCTCACACCACGTCTGATTTTCGAGGTAGCCCGGTTAGCCCTTTACCTGTCTTTGTGCCGTGTTCTGCGTCGACGGGTCTTAGGCCTCTTTCCCCGATCAAGTCTCCTGCGTCCCCTACGCTCGGTAATGGACATCTTCATCAACATCTTCTTCTACCGCCTGGATGTATGTCCCATTTACCAGCTAATTTCGTTTTGTATTGACAAGCCACAAATCCTAGCGGGTTGTGACGCCATGGTCAGATCCAGAACACAGCGTAGACGGACGATTCGTCTAGATGGTCTAAATGCTTCCAATCTTTCAATGCAAACAGCTTTTCGAATCTACTGTTCCAGTACCCACAATTCCGACTGGCGTATCTCTATCTTCCCCCACAAAAACGCCGTTCTTCTTGTAGGTAGTCTCCTGTGTGATGGCAGTCCACGGTTCGCGACTTGCATTGGCGGCGGAGGCCAACTCGTTCACTGGATGGCGGGACTGCAAGCGCGTCTTCGCCTCGAGCGGCCAACTAAGTCGTGGCTTCTGGCCATTTTGGAGGATGCACGTGCAAAACGAACACCTACCCGCTGCTGTCTAGGCTGGCACATCAATTCCGAAACTTCTCTTTTGTATAGTTTTCTGCTAGATCACTTACTTTTGTAGTTATCGTTGGTTTGAACAAATAGAAATGAATGCTGGCTTTGCATGCTCTTAAGAATTCCCAAATTGCTTTCTTCATGATTTACTGAGGAGGAATAATCACAGATACCGGTGCTGGTTATACACAGGGGAACTCTGTACAAAAGGGACTGCAAGTCGATTAATTAGTCTCCAGTGCAATCAACGTCACCTGCCGGACGCTTTGCGAGGACGATGTCTTCCAAGAGGTCATGCAAACACTCATTGCATGACGGACAAACGGCGCCTCCGATTTGAGCTGACGGAACCAAACGGAAGTGCGATTTTAATTGGGCAGATAAGTCGCTTAATTCCGTCGAGTTCTGTGTGTCAGTCTCCTAGACAAGGAAGTACGGTAAATTAGTTTCCAATAAAACTGAGAACAACTGACCAAAGGCTGCACCTACCTCTAGTAAATTGTTCCAACAGTGGAGTACGGCTTGTCTTATGGAAGGATCTTCCTCCAAATCAATTGACTCAAGACTGATACATGATTCGACGGCGATTTTGTAGGAGCCCGTGGCTTTAAGATGCTGTAGCACATTCAGATTGGTAAAGCAACGCAGCAGGCACGCGAGAAGTATTCCCTTTAGCGAACTTGGAAAGACATTTGCATTGTCAACCAATCGGCTAAGCTCGTGCAAGTGAGTAACGAGTTTTAGGATCTCCATGCAGACATGCAGTGAAAAGGTGGTGCGAGCCTCTGGCTTTAGTAAGTCGGCAGTGAATAGCCCACGGTGAATCGCGATGACAGTTTCGTTGGCCATCAGGCCAGGGTCTTCGGCTATTTTTATGGAAACAAGTGTCTGTAATTGAATAAGCCTCAGAGTTACCTCCTCACTCACAAGGGAACAGTCGAAAATCCGCATTAGAAGAAATGAGAATGAGAGACAGCCGCCATTTGCCTTCAGGTTTGAACACTCTTGGTGAGCGAGGTTGTAAATAATTAGGAAGATCTTGAGACGCTCTGGGTGCGTAAGATGCGAAAGATTAGTGTACAAGACAAAGACACAGTCCATTAAGCTGGGCAATTCTGCCGACAAGCCGGGCTGCTCGGATAACTGCTGAAGTAGATAAAAAAGTTGTTCCTTCATTTTTGGTTCGTCCTGGAGGTGACAATAAAGCTTATACAGAAGCCATCCGTTTTGGTAGTTACAGTCCTGATGGTTTGAAAACACCTTAGCTGCGTATTGCCAGACATTATCGACAAAAGTAGGAGGGAGTAATTCTCGAAATGCACGATGATGTGTAAAAGTTTTCGGGCAAGTTGAGAGTGGAGAAACGAGCCTCTCAAGAGATGCCTGAGTAGCCTCATTAAAGCAACTTTGTACTCGACTGTACCATGTTTCTACCAATTGTCGATGAACGCTGCATTCTTGAAAAGTGCCATTCACAATAAGGCGGCGCAATAACTTTTCAACTTGAACATTCGATAATAGATCTGAGACCAACTTGTCACGAAACGGTGGTAAATATGGAGAAAGTAATAAAAGTAAGTAGCGAATATCGTCAACATTGAATTTCGCGTCAGACAGCGCGTCCTTAAAGTGCATGAGGACCGCCAATGAAGACTGTTTGAGAAAGATGGAACAATTCCGTTCACAATAGTTAGAGGACAAGAAGATTTCCGTTGCAAGATCCGTCAAAAAATCAATATCCTCAGGAGAGAACTCATGGGCTAACAAGGGATTAGAATCGCTTTTACCATTTTTGATGAAGTGTGCAGGTGACTTCATCAACAATACCAACAGTGTTACTATCGATCGCCGGTGAATAAAATTTGGTGAAACCTTGTACAGATTTTTTAACTGGACGATTTGGGAATCTGCGCCAGCGTTAAAAATATTGAAGTGACTGTTTTCGTGTAAGACCCTCTTAAAAAATGCATACAGTGCAGAAAGCGAGGAAAACTGTTTCGAAATAATCATGTTGCTCACTGTTCGGTTAACTTTGTCGATATCTGACAGCGAGCATAATTTTCGCATTCGCCAAATAACGGAAAATTTGATTTTTAGAATCCCACGCGCCACTGTTGTATCATCGGTTTCCTCGTCAAATGATTCAATAAATTGTTCAAAATTATTTTCGTAAAAGTCCAGCCAAAAACTCTCATGGTAGTTATTTTCGCAATATAATGAGGATTCAAGTCGATTCAGTAATGTATCATCCAAGCGCCCAGAAAAGTCTTTACTGTGATGGTTTACGAGCGCAAGAAACCTGCCACAAGGACACATTTGCAATTATGATTTATTAAAGGATTTCAAGGTCACCAATCAAAATGAGCTTCAAAACCAATGTGTCTTGATAAAAAGATCAAAAAAATTCATCATATAAATATACATTGTTCAGGTCAGGACGTGCAGTATTTCTGCCAATATCTTCAAAAAACAGTTTAAAGACAAAGACACAAGAGTGAAAAAACAAAATGCAAATATTCTCAATAAAAAATAATTGACTCTGCGTTTAATGATATTAAGTAAGCTCTGTACTCTATGATAATATAAATAGATTTTCCGAAATATATGTATGATTCGGAGGTCTTATCTAATATACCCAACTCAGTGGCCGCAGCATGTTGTGCCAAGCCGCATGCGGCGGCCCACAACAAAAAAGTTTTAGTTTTATTGAACATGCTTCGATTGTAGTGATGATATCCAGAATTTAAAAAAAATACGTGTTATTTGTAAGGAATAAATGACAACCTGGATGTGTATATGTATGGATATATGAATCAGCAAACACTGAATAGAGGGGAACGTGATAAGAAAGTAAGTTTCAGTTTCAGTCACCTAATCTTTTTTTTTCATTGGGCTAGAATAAATTGATTAACTCTTGGGCCATCGTAAGGTTTCGTGCCAGCAATTTTTGTAAAATCATCAATGCAATTTTAAGGCTTAATTTCTTTGCGGATGATTGTTTAGTATTACAAAGCTTTTTATGCCTTTCCTGAACAGTAAATACGGAAAGTTAAGTTGTCTTTTGTTGTAACCTTATCGCTTGAATGTAACTGTCCAAAAACGTATGATTTTATTGTGGACCAGCTTTAACTGGAGTTGTTTTCATTCGTCTGAATTTTAAACGAATGTCACCCTCTAATGGATTTGACAGTGCGCTACTCAACCGCAAATGCTGACAATCACAATGCAGAATTTATTTATGGCCGTGGCAAACAACAGCAATCTACACGTGGGATTTCGAAAATTATGTTGATATGAGCAAATAGTAAATTACTTGCAGCAGGAGACATAATTCGACAATGGATAAGTGGTATTTTAGACTGTTTCACATTTGCACACTCTGACACATCTGCCATAAATAGCTTGTCGAAAAAATCTTTATCCACAGCCAAAATTTATACTTTTATTTTCCTGTAACGAGAATTCTGACGTCTAAATTCGCAGCTACAATTCAACCCAACGGCCTTCTACCAAACTCAAGTTGCTGATCTACCAGTCTTAGAAAATCTTAAAAACCAATTTTGTTACTACAAAAAATTATTCTGCCATCATTAGACACGAAGTTAATGAAACATGTGCTTCATTATTAATAATTAATGCCTACAATGGATTGTCATAGGCATGCATTCAAACCCAGTTACTCTCATCAGTTGTATTATCAACACACATCCAACAATTCGATGGATAATGTCTATTCCCCAGATCCAAAAATGATATAAATTTTTATTATATCGATCTTTGACGTTAGTGAGACATGCGTCAATAACATTTTAGCACTGAGTCATATGCGTGCGATCAACAATACAAAACGATTTTGGAGCACCAATTATCAACTTGAAATATATTAAATACAATGGAAGAATGGGTTCATAAAAGTTGTTTATGTCCCATCGGAATTCAGGTTTACAGATTCACTAAACAAAGAACGATTTCTTTTATGCGGCTGCAGTCTTTTTTTTGGAAACAAAATTTTCAATGTAGTCGATTTAATTCCTTTTTAGACTGTGCCTCACCAACTGAGTAACTAAAAACTTACTTTTTAAGAACTCATTTTAGAACAGGCCATAATTAAAAATACAGTTTATTTTCTGTAATACCAATCCCGAGGTTTGAAAATGCAATCATACTTAAAGTAGTAGGACGTATGCCTGCATTTTAACGTCTTCCAACATCTTAATTTTCATAATTGCGCGGAAACAGCACGTGGCACTACAAAATAATGAATATAATGGAATATAGATCATAATTTTATCCAGAACATAGATTTCCACATCACTTAGGTTTCTGAGACATACGTTATAATTTAACAAGTAAATGCTGATGATTAAATTAGAGTAAGAACGTTCAACTAAATGCTGGCTGTAAGAGGTGCAGTTCCACAGACATTGCAGCCATTTCGGATTGTGTCTTCGGCTAAACGGCTTCATCAATCTGTAAATTAAATGCCTTGTGAGAAAGATCAGCAGCCAACCATAGGTAGAGAAGTATGGGGCTCACAGTAAAACGGGAGGCAAAGGCAGCATGGCAAACGCGAATAGGTGGCGATAAACGAAAGTAATGCCTTTTGAATGTCTATAAATCATGATGTGCAGTACTGATGCTTTTAAAAACATAAGTTGGTTAGTTACAATATGTACAATGAATTATTCTCAATACTACAAATTATAACTGCAAATCCTATAATATGAACTGCATATATTGCATCCATTTAGTGCAGGTAAAATGGATGTAAAATATATATGCTTATTTTATGCTACATGGTTCCAAATAAATTTCAATTCCAAAATAATCGGTGCATTTTCAAGCATTATATGAAGTTTACATTTTCGGTAAAAAACATATGACATCAGTTATAATTGTTTGTCAATAGCTGTTTGTGCTACATTTGTCGGCTCAAAAATTTAACAGCCAACAAAAGTAGATTTTTCTAAGTAAAAAATGTTAAGGATTAGTAGGTGGGTATATCTCTTGTAAGTCAAAATGCCGTTAGATATTATTAAACTCACCAGTCTAAATTGCTATTTACATCTTACACATTAACCAGTGTTTGATGTGAGATAACAAAGTCCCTATAAAATAATTAAAAGGAGCTGTATTGTGAAAAAAAATGCTTGTTTTAAAAAAATGGAACAACTTAGTTTCAAAAAGGGCCAGAATGTTCATGTGTCCAATGGTTATCATCAGCAAACGTGATAAATATATTGTATTTAATTACTCACAAACCCTTAGTCGATTATCTTTGCTTTATAAATCCAGTAGGCCCAAATTTATCGACCAGAAGATCCAAATATTATGGTAGACATTTAACCTATGGTTTCCATTCATTCGAAATAAATCACTCTGAAATTTTAGCAATGACGCCGTTGGAATTCATAATTTGCAGGAATAATCTAAAATAACCCTGTGATTAGATGTTTAAAAGACAATTGTGAAAACTAGCTTACATTGTGTTTAAAAATCTAATTTTAAAATATGTGAAACCACTCACTAAATATGGCTGTGTTTGGTTTTTTGTGTGCCGAAATCTCCTTCTTTCTTTAAGCTGGCAGTTTCAGAAGACTTTTAAGAAGTGAATTATAAACATTATATAACACAGACGATGAAATAGCTCTTATAATGATAAGCACAATACCTTAAATCAGTTTAATAGCGCAATGCCAATTATAAATATCTGATTTCGTTTTTTGAGTGACGTTGAATAGTTCTCGAGTGTCTTTTGCAAATGAATTTCGAAAATAATAAAAAAAATTCGATTATCATCAACTATGCATGAACCTCATCAATGGTTTTACACTGCACTTTGATGCCTCTACATTATACGTTTTCAAGCCCCTTTGAATGCGGGTATTACGTTACAAGTATATTTAGGAAACATATCAGGTCAAAATATCAATATTCACATGACTTATGCTAATTTTATTATTACAAAATCATTTTCGAAACAAATTCGTTGAGTAAACTGAGTAAACTGAAATAAGTTTTATTTATTATTTATGGGTTAATATTTACTTGACACCATGTAACATAAAATAAGCTGCATTTTTTATTTAACTCGTTCGCTGTCATATCTTTGTGTTACACATCTCAAGATTTTCAGGGCTAGGCCTGATAATTTATGTTATAACCATTCCTGGTGTACACATTTTGAGGTTTCTGCGCCTTATATATAATTGTTTGTTTGGTCATTTGGTACTAAGCGCCGGGTTCAAGTGATTTTATCTCGTACTTCTGTTGTAATTCAATGGACGAGTACCAAACCTTTTGTTGAATTGTTTTGCATTTACTTTGACCGTTTGAATGAGTAAATTTCCATCATATGAGGACCGGCCCTTAAAGGGAAAAGATACCGGACCCCCAGATGTTTACCCACAAAAACCAAATCAACTTGAGGATGCTTTAACTGATCAATTAGTCAAAGATGGATTTAAGTACAACAAGCCCGTTGTTGATGAATACAAATCAGGTAGAAAAAACTGCCTTCCTCAGGACCTGGACTCCGTTTGGGACCTGTACTATAATATACTTGTTCTCAAGGCTCAAACTGCCCCTGCTTTTGAGCCGGAAAACTCGCCAGCCCCACTAAAAATTTACTCAGGGATGGACAAAGAATGGGCTCAGCTCAAGGATTGGCTTTCTGACCTGTCCGGGGCAAACGCTAACAGACGCAGCACTATCTTTGACACAAGTAAAGCAAAGATTCTTGCAGAGCTCACAACACGTCGATTTCCCTTGTCCCTTGCTTTACGGCTAATTAATAAACTAATTATTCACACTACGGCACCTCTTGAGAACCTAAAAAAGAAACAAAAACTTGATCCTACAATGGAATGGACCGAGGAACTGTTGAAAATGATAGACAAATTGTTCACTGGGGATTTATCTAATATTTCTGCCAAGTTTGAAAGTATTTGTGGTGACTGGGATTACCTCTTTGGATTACTGCTGGCATTGTACGACAATGATCTCGTGGAACATTGGGATGTATTAAAGTGCCTCGCATCAAAGCTTGAACATTTGTATAAGAGTTGCTCGAAATCAACACAACAGGACTGTCCATCTTTTTGTTCGTCCAAAGATCGCTCCAATCAAGCTGCATGTGATCCCCTTCGAAGTCTAAAATTCGTCTTGCCATATTTTCAGCGATTTTGTCTTCGTTTTACTGAAAGTGAGCTTCTGACTCGTCGCGTCCTTTACTGGTCTTGCTACGTTTTCTCTGAATTCGTTAACGGCTGTAAACTTCGCGCCACACCAAATTGTTCGTTCGACAAACCTGAAGACTATACCGATCTCTTTGTCTGTGCTTATCATCGGCCCTTGCTCCTTTCTATCAGCAGTATTATTATCTCACTAACTCTGAACTGCCCATCTGCTGCTGTCTGGAATAAGATAACAACAGAAACCAACCACTCCTACCTCACTGGATCTCCCTTAGACCTCCTTCCCTGCTCTCTGGCATTCCTCCCGATTCCACCTGGTCCTGAGGCACCCTACTTTAGGAAATGTTTAATTGAAACGGAGACTGCCCTTCTTGAACGCGGAAGACTTGCCGAGAGTGGTTGGTGCCTGTTCCCCCCTCGAGCACTCACATCAAACGAGTGCACGGATGAAACAAATGTACGTTAAAAGTGCCCTTTTCATACATTAACTTGTTTCGCCTTACTAAGTAGAGCTTCAAATTTAAACCCTTAATCCTGTTTCGTTACTGCTAATTCGTGCGTCGCCCTCGCAAATATCATTTCACCACGATACATCATTTATTCCCCTCAAAGTTCATGCTTAACTGTTTCATTGCAATAACCTGTGAGGTTGTGTAACACTGTTGGATTGGGCCAATTAGGGCAAAATGCTAGCCAAATACGTCGCTCCATGAAATTGTGCTGATGAAGAATTATCAACACAAAGGCAGTATGTTAACTATGCCTTTTCGGTAAATGTAGCCTTGAGGCCTTTACCACTTAATGCTTGAATTTTACACCTACTGTTGTGCAATGCATCCATCGATCTGCAAATTTTAATTGTTTGTGTTGGCGTCCGTCGATTCTGAGATGACCTAAGCCAATTCAACTGCTGTGATCACCTAGTTAGACGTGGCGAAAGTATCGTTTTACAAATTTACTAATTTTGGTTATACTCTGTCATTACTTTTGGTTGGTTTTCTAGTTCTTATTAAATTCATCTAACTTAGTGCCCTTGTTGGTTTCTGTCTCAAAGGTCATTTTGTGAGATCAGCTTGTAACCTGTTGATTCGTTTGGATAATTAGCCCGCATACGCCTACCGTTTTTAAATTCAGTTGCATTTGTGTCTATTTGTGGAAGATTTCCTCAAAATCCCTGTCCTCCATTACCCTTGGCCAGAGTCATGCTTATTGTTGCAGAGGTCCGATTTAGTGTCACCAGTTATGGATTGCATAGAAAGCATTAACTGCGGTCAGCCGTTGTCTTACTTCGATCGCATTTAGTGCAACTAATGCACAGATACATGCAAAGTATGGTAATGTGGAGGGTTGTGGTAAATTCTAATGCTCCTTCTATCATAGCTAGTGTACCAGGAAAAAAAACGTTTTTTTTTCAAATGCCTTCACTACCTGGTGTCATTTTGTAACATTAACCAAAGGATGCTCACCATGGTAGTCACTCACTTGAATCCACATGTTGAATGGGTTTTCGGAGGTGCGTGTGTGTGTTAAATTGTATTACTCTTTGGCGCCATTTTGCATGTTATAATCGACACCACAGTGCCTTTTTTCGCGTGACGTGAGATTTTAGGAAGAAGATGCTTCCTTTACCTACCGATCGCTTCACCCAACTTGCTTTATCCCTCCTTCGTTAATAAAAGGGATTGCGATCAGAAATAGCCGAACTGTTTATTGCGGTGGTTAATTTTCGCAGCAGACATTGCACTATGCTTTATGCTAGGGGGAACATTGGTGCCAGTCATTGCTGGTGATCGAATAAAATGTTGTATAACCCCCTAAAGCACGTAATTACTGGCTTAACAGCATACCTTGGGTTTTGGAAATAACGTCACTCGTGTGCATGTGATTTTGTGCAGCACACACACACACACACTTTTTTTTAATTTTGCGTTTCCTCCTTTAATGTGGATCGTCAATTGCTCAAAATATCTCCCACTGCAAGGTTGGTTTTGTTTGCGTTTTGGATAAGTAGCGTCTCAAACCACGTCTATTACTATCGGGGCAGTTGTGCACACCATGATGTGTTTTATTCCCAATTTATCTCCCCGCCCCCGAAAACTTCCGGTGATTGTAAAACCATATTTTTGCCAGCTCGTTATAATTTAGGTCTTAGTTCTTAATGCAAGATTGAGCATACCTATTTCTCTTGCAAGCCAGGCGCATGCTATTGTTATTTTTTGCCACTTTAGGCTGAAATATTTGTTCGTGTATTGGACGAACTAGATTTTCAGGACTTCAGCATAACCCGTGAGACTCACCCGATCGATGGCCTCTTCAAGAAGCTTTTTCTTCCGGAACTTCTCCAATCGCCTCGATCCCTCTCGGCTCTGGTTATTTTCCTCTGCAAGTGGGCCGTTTCCCCAACCCGGACTGGACTGTACCGATCGATAATCGTTGCATGTTTACTCGAACACCTGCGTTCCAACCTGCCCGGAGGTCAGCTCCTCGGTTTCACCTTTCAAACCTGCCTTCTCACATTCCTTGACCAATACGCCCCCACCAGCCCCACAGCAGAGCCCGCCGCTTTCCGGGCTCTTGTATGTCTCTTTGCCGAGCTGATTGACCGCGGAATTTTCAATCACGACGCCTTCGTGCGGACGTACATAGCTCGCGGTGTTTTCGATAGTTCGCTTCACCCACTTGCCAACAATGACCACGCCTCCGTTCCCTCCACGACCCTCCACACCTCGAACAACATTAGTAATTTTTCTATTCAGTCCGAGATATCGGAGGATAATGACCGCAATAGCGTGGATAATCCCGATTCCGTCCGTTCTGATCTCTGCGGCGGCGCCGGCGGCGGCCTTCCCCTGCGGCAGTCCCCTGACCTCAACCGACACCTCCAGTACCTCATTCACTTTCCGCTTCCTCAGGACGAATCCTACGCTCACGAGCAAAATCAGCGCGCGCAGCTCCTCTACGGTAGCAGTATGAGGGCACAACTCCGGTCTCGGGATACCCTTCGAAAGTTGTCTCGGGACATCGGGAAACTCTTTACCAAAAGTGCCTACCGCCTTGACGTTGTCCACGGTGAATTGGGAAAGCGGAAAAGGAACAGGGAGCGAAGTATGGACTTGAGTGGAACGCCGAACAACAGTCAACGCAGTAGCTTCGGCACGACCAGCAGCGCTAAGGAATCACGCTCTCTTGAAGACCTGATTGAGGTCATCCAGACTCGCTTTCGAAGCCTCAATTACTATGACATGGAATGTGTTATCTCAAAAAACATGCCTACTTACCTCCGTGTGTTGTCCGGCACCACCTCCGCCTCCGTCTCAGCCGGGGGCGGTGGCGGTGGCGGACTTGGTGATGTCGCAACCGAATCTTTCCACACCGATGCCTCAGTCGCCGCTTCGTCACCGTCGACTTTCAACTCAGGTCGTGATCCCATCTACTACCCCGTTCACTCCAGCATTTTTCTTTTTCTTGAGTTAATTGAAACCTCCCTCAATATCATATGTCTCCTAGACACGGTCGCAGACACCCTGGAGCGCCTTCAAGCCTCCTCCCCCGCTGCACCGTATCCCAGTATGAGTTCCTATCTGTCTCTCATTTGGCTGCGAGCCATCGGCGTGCTTCGTGCCCATCAGGCGGTATTGCTCACCCAACCGGATTTGCAGCAACGGATTTTCGCTTGTTTGATCGAGCAGTTGCGACGAGGTGGCCATGAGAGGCTTCAAAGTCGACGGTGCATCTTGGCGTATTTGAAAGACCTCTCCTACTCCAGCGCTTACGTCAAACGGCTTTGGGTTGTGTGGAGCCAGACCCTCCGTTCTGGCGACTCTCAGGAGGCGGGAGTACAACCGTCGCCCCAGCGTGCCTTCGATTCAATCTTTAACCAGATCTCACTTGGCAGGCCTTCCGAGATTGTGATCAGTCTGCGCGAGAATTCTGAAAGGCGCAAGGTCGTAGTACACGACACCCTGAAAGAGGTACTCCAATACCGAGATTCTGAACGATTAGCCGCCCTCTTCGAGACAATTGTCGACTATTCTGTCCAGTGTAACGAGCTCGCTCTTGAGTGGTTGCCCGCCATGGCTGCGCTCATAGGTCCTAACACCACCACAGCAACTGTCATCTCCTCGTCTCCCAATTCTCCCAGCACTAATGTGGAGAGTGGTTTGCGATTGGATGACCCAGTAGCCTGGGATAATCTCACGTCCCTTATCGGCACCCTGCTTGCTCACAACTGCCTTGACGCGGTGCTCTTGTTCGAGAAACTCATCAACCCTTCTTTGGCTCACGGCCTCGATCAAAGCTCTGTCCCAGTCGACTCTCGTTTGGAACCCACTGTCCGTGTAGCTTGTCACATTCTTCATCGTCTCTTCACCGCAGAGACCGTCTGTCAGCCGTCTGGCCAGCAGGAGGGTCAGCAGTCGCAGTCCCTGCCCACATTTCGCGTCTCCGAACCCCTTCTACTGACAGGTGCTCTTCAGAAAGTGGCCGATTCGCGCGGCGCGTACATATATCTCATCGACTCTATGAAAATGCTCATGATACACAGTAACAAGGGCATCCCGCTTGAGTTTGCAGACGAGGGCGGAGAAGATGGCAGTGCCGCCGGTTCCGATGACAATTCCACCGATAATGATAGAGACTCGGATCGCGACACCGACGATGGCCATGCCGACAGCTCTCTTGACCTCTACGACGGTTTCGACCTGACAGACGGTCCACCCACTTCGAAGAACAAGCGGAAAAGACGGAGGGTGCACCTGGCCTCTTCGAAGAACAAGAAGCGACGTGGAGTGAACGCGAAGCGGAACTCTGCCGGGTCAAATCTGTTCAATTCTAGACGTAGAAATTGGCTGCCTGGCCGGATACACCGGAGCACGTGCAACTTCCTCACTACTGGTCAACCGCCAAGCGACAGTGAGGTTCGCGCCATGCCGCTGCGCGATTTCGCTCATCTGGTTCTGCGAGAAATATGCGTCACGCCGTGGGTTCGGGAGAATTTCTATCGCATACCTGGATTACTGCTCGCAAATAACGTTCTCATCGACAATATGATCTCCGGCAACCAGACGCGCTTTCTTCTGCACATAATCTACCACCCCCACGATGTCAAGTGGGTCGATTTGGCAGCTAATCCCGAAAATGTGGCCGAAGTGATGCTCTCGCTGATATCCGGCGTCAATATCTGGACCCTCCACTCGACACGCATGGAGCTGAACCTCCTGTGCATGCACATCTCCCCCACGTCGTCGAAGGAGGCCTTGGATCAGGTGGCGAACAGGATAGTCACTGGTTTCAACGAACAAGCCCTTTCCTACCTCAGGACGGCGTCTGGTGGCGCCTTTAACGACGCCTCCTCAACCTACCTCTTGCCCGAGGGCCTGCCTGAGATTGAAATCCCCGAGAGTGACAACAGCTGGTATCTGCCTTCCCTCATCGCCAAACTGCCCCACGAGCTGAAAATGCAAATTGTGACCAAAACCTGTGACGTAAGCCCCCGTTTTACCTTCATCAAGATTTAGCTCTTTTACGCGGTGGTTTAAACCGTTCGCCTTGAAATCGGCATTTCAGGCACCTGCTTTGTTTACACATTTCAGCATGTGTATTCCATAGTAACTTTTCCTCATTCGACTACAGTACAATTGGATGTTGTAGCGATTCACGCGCACCAACTGTGCCAGTTGTCAACGCTGTTTAATACGAAAGAATGTTGTGAATAGTGGAGACCGTTGAGCGTATATATTTGCACGGTGTAATGTTACAGAGGCAACCACGTGATTAAATGTGGTCTTCATTTCATATATATATATATGTGTGTGTGTGTGTGTGTGCTGAATTGTCGTGCACTTAGACATCGTGTTTTATACCTTTTGCTTATCACCTGGCAAACCACATCACTGTATTGACGCTATTCCTGCCAGGTTTCTCGACTTGACATCGCTTTGGTGTCGAGTTGCCTTGGCCGTGGTCACCACTACCGTCTTTAGAACGCGAAAACCTCGTCTGATCACTTAGTCAAAAGTCATCAACTACTCTGCGTGTTTTATTCGTGTGTTTTTCAGATTCTCTATGGAATCAAGCAGTTTTGGCGACACAAAAATGACGAGGACCAGGAGCGAATTGTGATGGAGCACTCGATTCTCCTTGCGCACCCAGTTTTCTCCTCCATCCTTCACGTCTGTATGGAGACTGTGGACCCGCTGGAGCGTCTCTACGAGCAACTCGAGTGTTTTGTCTCGGGCGTGAAGGAAACACGTGATCGCATGCCCGAGAACCTTCGAACACGTCACATTCTCCAAGAGTGTCTAGCCCTGCGTCTCTCGCTTCTCGGCATCTGCCTCTCCTCCGTGAATCTCGCTACTGATCGTCTCACCAGCGGTGCCCTAATCCTCGCCCAACTCATTGGCTTCGGTGTCACCGAGCCGCATTCCAACCAGACCCTTTTCTTCACTTGCCTCGACATGCTTCACACCCTGGTGCACAATCTTGCCTCTCAGGCCGGCCCTGACAGCCAACAATGCCAAAATCTCGCCAAGAAGGTGCGTAAAAAGCTCGCTGAGCGTCATTTCACCGTTGGAATCGAGTACATTCGTCCGCTTCTCTTCATCGGCCGCACAGGTTTCCCCTTTGTCGCAGTAGCTCCCCTCAACGGAACTGCCGGCTCGGGCAACAGAAACGATGGTGGCGGTGGCGGCGCAGGAAAACTTGGCGGATCCTCGAAATTTGCGTCTGGGGGTTCGTTCAAGGCGAATAGCAAGTCCGGCGGTTCCAACGCCTCGAGGTACGGTGGCGGAAACACCGGCAATTCGGGGGCTGGTAATCTCACCTCCGGTGGTGGCGTCAAGTCCTTTTCGCGAAAACGTGGCTACGCCTTTATCAGTCGGGATAGGTTCGCGCCCTGGGATATTTACGACGTAAACCGCAGGCCCACCTTTCTGGCTATGTGTAGTGCCGTCGAAGTTCCGGCAACTCAGTCGCGAATTGAGGAGCAGGCGAATTTGCTGTTGAGTCATGAGCACCCCCTAAGCTTTCGTCGATCGGAGGAGTTCTACCTGCAGTCGCTGTTTAACGACGCGGAGGCGTCAGTGTCTTCGGCGTCGACGGCAGCCGCTGTGGCGTCACCGAGTCCCTCTTCGTCTGGGGATTTGACGGCGAAGCAATTTGTTCTCGGGCCCGTGCCACCAATGAAACGTCAGCCCGGCGTCGAGAGCCTTCCACGCCGCGCTCCGCCGCAGCAAGCTCCGCGTCTGCCCAAACCACCGACTGCGGCTGACGATCTCATGTACAGACAGCAGCAAGCACAAATACGGCTTCAGACGCCCCCCTCAACCCAAACACAGCAACCAAAGCGAAAGCGGAGTCGTGCCGCGCCTCAAGAGGAGATGCTGCTTGCTCCGCCACCCCCTCCTCCGCCACCTCCCCAACTGTATCACCAAGGTCTCTACGGTGCGTCTCAGAATTCCGCCATGGCTGCAGCGCAGGCTGTCGAGTCCGCGGCTGCCGCCTCCACCGTCACGGGCAAGCGGAAGCGCCTCGGAGGGGGAATGGCGGGCGGCGCGGGAATCAGACGGGCCGTGCCGCAGCTCAACTACGACAACGGCGGAATGTCCGCTGCGGTGCTGTCGCACCAGCACCAACAGCCGTGGCCACCGAGGATGGCCGGACCGCCGCCCGCCGGAATGCCCGGCAGGGTGCCAAATCAGCGGCAAAACCTCTCCGACTTTGTACAGAACCGAAACAAGGCCCAACAGCAGCAGCAAAAGGCAGCTCAGCAGCAGCAACAACAACAGCAACAGCAGATGGCTGCTGCATTCGCGGCAGGTGTTGTGTCAATGGAGGAGCGATTCCCCCAGCAGGATCCCAGGTGCGCCTTTTTTTCTATTGCAACATTTTCTGTCCCCACTTTATGCGCGCCTAACAGACGCTCTGCGGCAGGCGATCACTTCCCCTGACAGTATTGCTGCTCGTTTTGATGTCTTAACACTGAGTAGTCAGGCGTGCAGGCAATGACCCCCTCCAAGCACGCCTGACCTTCTCTGTCGGTGAGGTTTTCGCTCTTGATTGTCCTCTCCAGTCCCTCGATCCATTGGGCTTGATGGCAAACGCGAGAGTCTGGTTTGTGTGCCTCCGTGACGGCTGTACGCGGCATTTGATTGTTGCTTAGTTGCGTTTCGGATTGTGGGCCCTCCCGGACCCCTTATTGTCTGGGTGGGCGGCTTCGTTGATCTTGTAAACGTTTGGATCATCCGGCCGAAGCATATTTGTCCATTTTCACTCGTTTTACGCGCCGATCAGCCAGCCGTTCAACCGGGTTTGCAGTTACTCTCGGTGTTCACTGTCATTTGGGGGTCAAACTTGGTGCAGACCCGCCGCCCATGTTACTCGCATAACTTAAGCCTGCCACAATTTTCCGGTGCCTTGTCGGTAGGGAATACCAAAATCGACCATAATTCGTACAGGGGTACAGGCGTCGTGTTTAGACGGTCAACCCCACATTCCACACGATCTGTAAGGTGGCCTTCTCGACTCCCCCACCCCTTGACGTTTAATCGGTACCAACTCTTCATTTTTCGTGTCTCAGGTTTATGTCATCAGGTCGAGGCCAGGGTGATCCCAATTACCCCTTCCCGGAGATGATGCCATCACAATCAGGCGGACCGTTTCCTGACTTCCAGCTGGAATCCCAACTCCGTCATCAACGCCAGCAGCAGCAGCGCTACGTCGGAGGTCAACAGCAGGTGGTACCAGATCCACCACCCTACCCTGGTCGGGTGCAGCACCAGGCGAAGGCCACTCCGATGATGCAGATGCTGAGCTCAGCCCCCTCGTCGGCCGCCATGTCTGGGCAGCACCTGCCCTCACGGTCCACGCCTGCAAACGTGACTTCCTACATGATCCCCCAAACACATCGGACTCCCTTTCCAGGGGGGGAGCACCCCAGGCCGCCTGCTCCCCCACCACCCAACACCATCTCTTCCTCCTCCTCCTTCTCCCGACTCTACGACACCGGCGACTACCGCTAGGCGTACAGGAGTCCGCCCAACCTCTTCCTCCTCCTCCTCCTTCTCCTTGTGTACAAAAGTGTATGTAAAAAGATTTTTTTTAAATACACACTCAAACCTCTTCTCACCAACACCACCAATGATATATTGTACAGTTGTCCGCACTCCAACTCCTTCTGTGACTGCTATGCATAGAAGTACGAAATGAGACTGGTAAGCATGCTGGCTATTTTTCTGCACACCGACCCCCAGCCCCCTGTACTTTCACGGCACAGACTCGTGGCGTATGTGTACGTGTATATAGATGTATGCGTACATGCCTCCTCTAATCTTACTTACTTTGGTTTTTTTTCGCGAAAAAATGGGCACGCTTTTTGTGTGTACTCTGGTGTAGCTTTTTTTTATTGGTCTGCCTCGGTGTGTGTCGCATCTGATTGGTTGGACGGAAAGTGGCGCAACCGTCGTGCCCTAGTTACTGCAATACCAGTTTGACCAATTGATTGACTCAAACAATTTGGGTGTAGGCCTGGTAATGGTAGTCGAGGTGTCAGGTTTGTAAGCTGCTTGAGTTACAGGCGGTGCAAAATCATCGTGTTAAATTTGTGGGTTTGGATTTCATTGTAGCCTATCGGATTGCAGTTTCGAACATTTAAAAGCCTCCCAGACAATCCAAGAGGTTGGCAACTTGTGTAGCCAATTAAAGGAAGAGATCCAGTCGGGAATTGATCGCTCTCTTGCCTTCAACTTTTGTGCTTTGAGTTGACCTTGATTGAGTCCGAGCCCCGGGTATGATATAGTGGCACTGTCAGCAGTCGGGTGGCGAATATGGTCCTGACATGAGCCCTGAATTGAACGGATCATGCTCTAGGAGTCGACCCAAGGTCAGGTCATATCCCCTAATAGGCCAATTTGGGGTCAAAGGTCAACGAATCTGTGATTGGCGTGAACGTGGGACGCGAATTCTAGTTCCCAGCGACGTACTAACTTAGATTTCACTTAAATGAATTAAGGAACTCGATCACCGATTGGTTTTGCAAAGTTAAAGTTCATCAAGTTTTGGGGAGAATTGACGATGTATCTAAAAGTAATGTATGTTTCAGTGTTGTCGAAGGCAAACCCTTTAAATGCTCGTCGCAGATTCAAATATCTCGTTTTCGTAAAGGTGCTAGCATGCATCGAAAGCGCGTGTGGTTGTTGGTACATGACGTTAGCATTCTTTTCGTATTCTGCTTGCTTCTAAATTCCTACCGTGGGAAAATGTCACTGGGTTTGAAAAAAAAGCAGATTCTTTTAAACTGGTCGCGTGCTCCTAAGGGTTCAGCAAATACCGCTGAGGAGGGGATAAGCGATTGATTTTAACACGGAGACACAAATTGGGAAGTGTATTGCCTTTGGCTCATCGATTCTCCTTTACAACCTGGTATAATTTTGTTTGGATATTTCCTATTAGGACTCTGTCGCAGAGTTCAACTCTCATTCCAACCGTTGATCGTCTGTTGTTTAGGTGATAAAGGTATCGTAGAGTACATCAGACATCCCCTCACGCCCCAGTCACTGAGAGATAAGAGCGGGAAGCGATTTAACCTTGCTAAAATCGCCTCAGTCTCTGGTGACGGCTAGAGTTGTCTTGGATTTCGACTTCCAGTCAATGCAAACCCCAAACAAAGCCCTCCTTGTGTGTTACCTTTCTGTGCGCCTCCCCTTGTTTGAATGAGCTACCACGCTATCTGGGCGCCGAGTTGATATTTAACCACCACAGACAAGATAGCATTCGTTTCCAGCCACGCCATCTAACTCATTTGTCGTAAAGTGATGTTTATCATGCATAGAACACAGACTACTGAGGGTAAGCCAACCGCCACTTGTTGTATTTTGACGTCGGTGTGTTTATCTGGACGATAGAACACAGCTAGTTACAGTGAATGCGGCGTTGTCATCATAGCGCCTGAATTACTTCGTTGGTCTGCATGTCTTTCTCATAGACCAAACACCTTTTGCCTAGTTAATTCTAGAATAATTTCAGTCCGATCATGCCGTCAATGAGGGTAAAATCCACTTGTATGTATTGATCTATCCGTTGTTTTAAATCTCGTCCCTACTGACCGCCGCTTACAATTTGACCACAGGTAGAAATTGTCTATAGCCGTGAACGACCATATTTGTTGAATTCGTTTACTATTCAACATTTAGTGTTTACTCTGGTTACCTTCTGATTTCCTTCTCATTCTTCAATTCCGGCTAATTTATCCGCTGTAGTTTAAGCCACTGTTGGTATTTCGTGAATTTATGCTTCTCAATCAATAAATCGTATTGAATAATGTATAGGTCCAAAGGACTGACACCCCAAGTGGGTGACGCGGGGTAAAAAAGTAAAAAAATCCAGAACTCCTAGCTCCAATCAGTGATTTTTGTAGACTGCAATCAACATTCGATTGAAAAAGGCCTGCGCTGTTGCCAGGACAGTGGTTGTACTGATTCGGTGAGTCAAAACGATACAGAACACCGGTGGCGTTGAAGTGGTGAACTCATAAAACTGTTGTATCAAAATTTTACACAAGTGTTTGAAGCATGGCGTGAAACCACGTGGACATCACACGAGATGTCAAACTGTGCAATTTCATTATTATTTCTCAAAGCAGTGTAAATTTCGAAAATCTGGCGCAACAGTTACGGCTGAATTTCAAAACCGTGATTCGTGTTAATAACCATGGTTTGTACAATATTTTACTAATGAATTTCATTCTTAAAAAAACCACTCACAAACTAAGGAAAACAGAGCTTTTCAAGTATCAGCATTTAAGATAAAAAGGGAATAAATTGTCAACTTTTTTGATTCTTGTTAAATCACGTTGTTGATAGGCGGTTGATTTAATTTAAATAAACCACAGCGCTGTTGTCACTCCAATCAATTATCTTTCGGACTAAAATTGCATTTTAATCGAATATCTAAAAAAATCACGGCAATAGCAGAATTTCGAAAACCCTCCTAATTGCTCCAAGGTCAAGACGCCTTTGTTTAAATTTGCCCGATCATGATTCGAAACGGCCGCGATGTCAAGATTGTCAGAGCAAAGTGCAGTGTTGTAAATCGATCGACGGATGTAAGCAATGTCTACAAGTATCGATTTCAACGGGCGACAAGTGTAACAAGTTTGTGTTATACATTCAAACATTGACAGCTCAACATACAAATTGGGACATATTTTTATTTCGAGATTTAATGAATGCATTTAAGACGGAAATATTCTCGTGATCTTCTGTTGTTTCTGCAACACCAGGCGACAAGTCTACGTGTGTTGCATAACCTCTCGGAATAGCAGAGTTGGCCAGGGCAACCGATAAACAGCACGTTCGATTACACTGCGCTTTATAGGAGATTCCGACAACAAGGAAAAAAGGGTTCCACGGTGAGCGAATCAATTCGTAGCCTACGTTGGGTCATATGGGATGTGTCATTATGGTTACAAACTTTTTCGAAGTGATGATATCGTGCTCAATCACCACCTTCAGCACTGTAATTTATTTGTAGATCAAGTTTTTTTGTAATCCCCGACAACGCCATCAAAATTACTTGATTGATGGTTTACCATGCTTCGTGACCGTTCCAACCCCAAAGCTCTTGTAATTCTTGAGGGGGCACACGGGCGCAGACGAATTCATTGTCTATTTTTATCTACTTCAAAACCACTTTGAAGAATCTAGCCAATAACCTTCCAGTATAGCTTACAAAATCGGATATCGATGAACAGATTTTGTTCTATGACATGGATTTACATGTTCTAGGGCACGCTTTCTCGACAGCGTTTGCAAATTTTGATGTTGGAAGTTTCTTTTCATTATGCCTGAAATGGCATTAATTAAATCTTGTCTTTTTGGAAATCCCTGCTCCGGTTCACGACCTTCTCGTTTCCAGATCATTTTAAGGCCGTAATTTCAGATCATCGCCGCACCTTTGCTTTGAGCCACCAAACGCGTTTATTCGCGCTTCCGATTCAGAACATTTAAAATGTGCAAAATTGAGTCATTCACTTCACACGATTTTAACAAATTTTGACCGCGGCAACAAAAACCAATTCGGAGCGTCGGAAAACGTGAACGTATTATCCGAATCAGTAAATATTGCGACAGTACGCTCACGTTCACTTCAAATAGTGTTAAACATGAATACCACTCGTTCTGTGAGCAAAATGGAAACGACGGTCAGTAAGAATCAGAATTGAAACAACAGATGAAGTAAGACAAACGCGGTAAGAGTTACAGACACATTTTACAAGGTCTTGAACCAACAGTAAACCGTCTAATTGCTCAGCTGTCCAGTTAACCAATCACAATTGCAGCCCAGTTCCCCCAGCGCTTCCCCATTGGTGCATTAGTGAGAGCCGTTCGCTTATGAAAGCAGGCGTAAATAATGTTTGCTGACAGGGACAACAATAATACTTATTATTAGGCGGTGCACGAGGGTCAGTGCTAAAGGCGCGCGGCAATTAACAGTCCATTTTTGGTGTCCTATTTACATTATTTCTAGTTTATAAAGCCGCTAAATTTTCCCGTAATCTTTGAAGCTGCCGAACGCGCACTTTGTTACCGTGTTACTCTTGTTTAACATTTTCAGATGTTGCGGTTTCAATTCAAGAAGTCAACATTTATTTGAAGAGTGATCAAATGGATTAATTGTGATTTTTTGAATGGTGTTAACAAATGGCATGCAAGGTCCCATGTTCGACCATCAAACGGTTGTTTTAACATAAATTTAACCTAAAACGTAGCTTTATTTCTTGGAAATCAACCTTCTGAACAGAAGAGGTTTAATGAACGGATCAGCGGATTGGCAGGTCATTCATTATTGCTAAGCAATATCAAACTATTAGCAAATATGTTGTTTCTAATTGAGCTTTGTTAAAAAATATAGTTGGTAATCAAACTTACTGTCATTTTGCTCGTCATGATTGCCCAATTCTAGGTCAGTTCTTAAACCCAAAAATGGTAAGTTTTTAATAAAAGTTATGTTTAGGGGCCCAAAGTTATAAAATGTACGTCCTCAACCACTCTGAGTTATAGGCCGACGCTTTACAACCAAAAAACAACGCATTTCAACTAAACAAATCCTTCACCTATGTGTGGAAGGTTTGTTCCCCTAAGCCGTTGATCTTTGAGTGAGTTTCGTAGCTGAAATCTAGCTTACTATCATTCGTAAGCTCAAACGCGTCCTTTGTGTAATCAGCTCAAACGCGTCCTTTGTGTGATCAGATTTACACGCCAGCAGAAGCATGTTTTATAAATCGCGCTGATTCACACTCGTTAGCCTGGTAACTTCAGTCTCCAACACAAGGTCCCCCTTTTAGCAGCATGTCGCCAGCCCCGCGGATCCTCAACTCCCCTCCACTTACATTAGCACGAAAATTTATCTGGATGTTTACACATCAATGACCCACACATCTAACCTATAAATACAAACGCAAACGCCGGTCACGTCACGTGAGACGACAACCTGGTCAAGTCCTAGAATAAACGGCTGACTCTCCGTCCCTCCGCCGACTTCATCCTTGATGAGTAGGGAATGGCATATGGCGCCGCAACACCTTCTTTCGCGTGTCTCTTTTGGAAGTTGTGGGAATATTTTTCGCGGTTAGAAATGTGTGCACAATATTTGTATAATATACTGAGAGTGCGTGTACACATTATCTACACTGAAATCTAGGAAATATCGAGGACGAGAAGCATGAAATTATTGTGTTCATATCTTCGCTTGCTTCGCCCCCCATTCACTTTAGGTGTGCAACTGTGGGCTGCGTTCCCCTGAATAGGGATAAGATGACTAAGTACTTTAAAAGTACACTTTTCCGATTTATGCTTTATCTCTCGTCAGGGGATTTGGTCAGAAATTGACGAATCAGGATGACTGCAAATCAGGCCAATGGCGTTGTGTAGAAGCGCAAAATACGAGCACAACCCTGTCAACCAAGGAAATCGATGGCACTTTAAGAGCATAGCCTAGCCAATGGGTTGGGTGCGTGGTCGATATGATGCAAACAAAATTGTCTGATTGGGTTTTCGTTGTGGAGAAAAGAGTTGAAAAACAGGAAAGCAAGACGGTGAAAGCCGTGTCGACTGACAATCATTTTTAATTACCCACAGATACAATACTATTTCATATGTAAGGTTTTGCTAAAAACCCAATCGCTTGCAAATCTTGTTAGCGTGGAGTTTTGCGGAGAATTTAGAGTCAAAAGTTCAAGGCAATCGAGGTGCCGTTGTATTAACCGAAGGTCAAGGGTGTTTAATCACCAGAAGTTCACAAAAATGTTTCGTTTGATGTGTGTGGTTGTGTGCATGGGCTGAATACCTGTGAATTGGGACCACTGGAGGGTAACGGTGATTGACAGGTACCAGCCAGCTGAAGGGAGTCATGTTTGAAGACGAATCTACGCGTGCGCCTCCGCTGTCTGTCTATTGGTTGACCTCGAGTTGAAACCCCGTGGAATGGAACAGGGCCTTCAGCGAGAGGCGTCCAACGATGACAGAGTCTGTACAACCAGAAAGTTACAATGACTCATCGTAGGCGAGTGACAGTAGTCACGCCTGTGACTCTGTAGGGGGTGCTTAAACCAGAAATACGGATGGGTCCACGTGGCCAAGCGCAACGACGACGGTGGTTCTAACGCGTGTGCGATGCGTATGGCAGTTCGTGGGTTTTTTAGTGGTTGAGACCACAGACACTAAACGAGGTTGTGATTGGATGCGTGTGCTTTTGTGAAAGTGTCATTCCTGCCCTGCCTGCGATGTTTTGTCAATTCCGAAATAAACTTCAATAAGCTTGGCGGGCTGTAGAGAAGGCAAGCATTTCAAATGTTTGTTCATGAAGGCAGTTTAACCTGTCATAACTTTCAGGCTAACGAAGTACATGATTGTTTTAACTTATGACTGAGTGAAATGCCCAGTCGCAAAGCATTATGCGTACAATCAGATCATCTTAACCTGAGGACTTATTAAACTCCATGCGCACTTAATGACTTTACAATTAACGAAACCAATCACCACATAGCTGGAATTTGTCGTTTAAAAAACGACCCTAGTTGGCACCTTTGGTCATTTCTCAATAATTGAAATTGTTCTACTCCCACTCGTTAAAAAAATGCGCACAATAATAAAAGATGATGAATTTGCTTAATTGGGAATGTAACGAGTGAATGGTTATCAACAAACATGTGAATGCACAGAACAGAACTAAACCTTCTTCTTCGTTCAACAAAGATTAGGATCGCATAAATGCCGTTTTAAGAACGATTATTGTTGTGTAACTTTTCTAAGATTAAAGCTTTCTGGTTTCTATTCATTCGTTATTTTGTGGCAAAAAACGCCGGTCAAAAAATTGGGCTAAGGACAATATTTCCCAGTCAAGTTTATCTTGCACCTCGCTAAATGTGTTTTGTCTGAGATATTAAGTTTAGAAATGATGTGTGGTGTTTAAGGGACAATAATGGTGTAGCAGGCTAAATAGTATGTTATTTTTAAATAGAAACTAATGAAAAACGACCATTTTTGGTTCGATTTGAACAAAGTCAGTATTTCTTTATTAGACTGTAGGTCCCAATCAAAAAGTAGTAATCGATTGGCCACTTCGACGTTCACTTGATTGTTTCATTCTTCGTCGAACTTCGCAACTTCAATTTCATGCTTAACACATGATCTTTGCCATCAAATCTCTAATTGTTCAGTGTGACAAGTATTAAAGCACAAGGTTCTTGTTGTACGAGTCGTATTTGTGTCGATTAAATATGTAACTATGATAAAGGGCATGCAGCCTGACCAAAATTGAAAATCCCCTCCCACTGGGTTGGAAATTCGTGCTTTATGTTTTTGTCCTTGCTATACGGACGTCCTAGCATGAACAATTAGCGTTTTTTCCTGCAATGTTAAAATAAGATTCGTCATAAACAAGAAAAGAATTTTTTTAAACCATCACTACGAAAGGCAAAATAAATCTCATTCAACTTTTGGAAGAGAATGTTTCGCATGCACTGAAAAATTAAACAATTAATTCTGACAGTCAAGAGCGAAATTAGTTTTTTTTTTTAAATTTTTGACTAAACACTTCGCAACACTTGCAATAATCCAAAAAACTAACTTTCACTCTCAGTAAATTTTAACTTTTCGGTAGTTTAGCGCCTTGCGTTCAAAGAAATTAAAGTCCCCATGTGCAATAAATTCACTAACATTTATTTGAAACATTAGTAAATTAAAACATAACTGTAAACATCGGGACTTTCATACGTGAAACGGGTTTCGAAAGTAGGGAAGCACAGACAACTTATTAAAGTAAACAGAGGCACCGCGCTACAACAACTAGCAGCATTTAACATAAATTACTCATTGACAGCATCATCCTTTGTACAAGTGAATAACCGTAAGTTACTTATAAATGTGGTGCATCCTTTTTGTTCACCTGTCACTAAGTGTTCTAGTTTTAACAACAGCGACCAAAATAGCAATGGATTAGGTCTGTGGGATCCAAAGGTGACGAAGCTACAAATATTGAGATATCCCTTTGTGGTTATCATTGGTTTTAAGAAAAGCTGCCCCAAGTTGCAACAGGTAGGAAGTCGACCTAGAAACAGCTGTTTAGCAAAGGATAAACAAAGTATATACATGCCAATGAATAGGAAGAGTTAAGAAGAAGAGGTAGGAAATAAATAATAGGATAAATTACGATGGCGGCAAAAAAGACAATATACCTGTACTACAAAAGGCCTGATATTAAATGAGAGAATTAAATTTTTTTCCTCACAGATTCAGCAGAATGGCTAATGAATATGGAGTAATTCTGTCAAATCATCAATGGCTGATAGTTCAAAGCTAATCAACATGGAACTAGAAGGGCATTCATTACAACAGTTAAAGCTTGGATGAGTTGGATTCAACCCTACTGTCGCAAACAGGGCAGAAGTGGAGGTATCTAGGAAGGCGTCTTAATTAAAACCTTAGGCTTATACTCTCACACATTACAAACGTTGAAAATCGGCGCAATGAACCAGTCCCGATACCATAATTTTACGGAGCTGTGTTTGAGTTACCAGTAAATCTCATTTTTAAGATGAAAGTTGAAAAGGCGGCAATGTCATACATAGACTGCTGGCGGATAATCCCGGTTCTACAATAATTAACTTCATAGCCAATATTGTGATTATAATCAGAATGCACGTTTTACACTACCAATGAGGTAGGAGTTTGTACAAGCACCACGGGTAATTTATATTTAATCAGCATCGGCTGCATCAAATCTAACGTCCAATTATTTACTCGTAGTCAAACATGATGATTAAGCAAATTATCTACTATTAGACCGAAACGCTGACAAAATACACACTCTTTAATTTTAGAAACAAAATGACTAGGGAGATTTATCAAAATCAGAGTAATATTTGATCTTTAAATGAAGGATAATCTGAATAGGCACAACTTTTTTATGAATAAAGAAACAAACCACTAAAACAGGCAGAAAAATTGCGGGTGCCTTAAAGGCAAATAAATTTTTCATTGGCACGTACTTTGCTGTTGACGAAATCTCGTAAATTCACTATTTAACGGAGTACAATTCCACTTTCACATGCCTTCTATTTTGTACATATCAAAATTACGGGGTTATTTCAAATGTGTAATTGATTAAAACTTTTATAATGTGTCATTAAATTTTTATCGTATTACTATAACGATAAAAATCAGTTTGAAGTAGTTGTTTTAACAATAAAGTAAGCAATATAAAAATGGTGCCAACAGTAGGAAGTGCTATTTCGGCTGAGATTTGCAAACAGCCAATGAAAAATTTCGGGAAAATAATGACTGTTTAGATCAAAAAGTATCCTCATATACCTATTATATTTTGTCAAATTTTTAAATTCACAATTAATGGTATAAATATATTTCTTTACATGTCCTTTAACATCGAATTTTTAAATTATATTCGAAATAAAAATTTGGCCCTGCTTTAGGCACTAACCAATACCAAATAAGCATTCGTGGCTGCTAGTAGCCGATACATCGCCGTCGTCTTACTCGTATTCAACATGGCCTGCCGGGGAATGTTCGCTCTTTCAAGGTTCCTTAATGTATCTTTGAAACCGGCCCCATTTGCGAAAATAATGGCTTCAAATGCCTTTGCAAGCAAAAGTAACTTCTTACTTTGGAAATTTTTTATCGTACATAGGGTGGTTTGCAACTGATGTGAAGCCTGCCGCCTCTGCTAGCGCTAAAGGACGTATTGTCGCTGTTATTGGAGCCGTTGTCGATGTTCAATTCGACGACAAACTCCCACCTATTTTGAATGCCTTGGAAGTGCAGGGACGTTCTTCGCGTCTTATCCTTGAAGTCGCTCAGCACCTTGGTGAGAGCACTGTCCGTACTATCGCTATGGATGGTACTGAGGGCCTGGTTCGCGGCCAGGAGTGTATCGACACTGGAGCCCCCATTACAATCCCTGTTGGCCCCGAAACCCTGGGACGTATCATGAATGTCATCGGTGAAGCAATTGACGAACGTGGGCCCATTAAGTCAAAGATGTCGCTGCCCATTCACCAAGATGCTCCCGAATTCGTCGAAATGAGCACTAGCCAGGAAATTTTGGAGACTGGAATTAAAGTTGTTGACTTGTTAGCTCCCTACGCTAGGGGTGGGAAGATTGGCTTGTTCGGTGGTGCTGGTGTCGGCAAAACTGTCATCATTATGGAGCTTATTAACAACATTGCTCGGGCGCATGGTGGTTATTCTGTATTTGCCGGTGTTGGGGAGCGAACGCGAGAGGGCAATGATCTCTACCATGAAATGATAACCACTGGTGTCATTGACCTTAAGGGCAACAATTCGAAGGTTTGGTTTTTATTAAATGTTCTAGCTTTTTACTAGGTCGCTCTTGTCTACGGTCAAATGAACGAGCCCCCGGGTGCCCGAGCACGTGTCGCTCTGTCCGGCCTTACCGTTGCCGAGTATTTCCGTGACCACGAAGGCCAGGATGTGCTTTTGTTCATTGATAACATTTTCCGTTTCACTCAAGCCGGTTCCGAAGTGTCTGCACTGCTTGGTCGTATTCCTAGTGCTGTTGGTTATCAACCCACTCTGGCAACTGAAATGGGTTCTATGCAGGAGCGTATTACCACTACAAAAAAGGGATCCATTACGTCTGTGCAGGCAATTTACGTTCCTGCCGATGATTTGACTGATCCTGCTCCGGCAACCACGTTCGCTCACTTGGATGCCACCACTGTGTTGAGCCGTGGTATTGCCGGTCTTGGTATTTATCCTGCTGTCGATCCCTTGGACTCTGTCAGCCGTATTCTGGATCCGAACATCGTTGGTGAAGAGCATTATACTGTCGCGCGTGGTGTGCAGAAGGTTCTACAGGTATGTTCGTTATTGAAGCCAGTATAGTATTTTCTTCAGGATTACCGCTCTCTCCAAGATATCATCGCTATTTTGGGTATGGATGAATTGTCTGAGGAGGACAAGTTGACAGTTGCTCGTGCTCGAAAGATTCAGAAGTTCCTCTCTCAGCCCTTCCAGGTGGCAGAGGTCTTCACTGGCATGGAGGGCAAGCTGGTTAGCTTGCAAGATACCATTAAAAGCTTCAAGAAGATTCTTTCCGGTGAAATGGATCAATATCCCGAAGCGGCTTTCTACATGGTTGGTGGAATCGACGACGTCGTTGTGAAGGCAAAGAAACTCGCCGCTGAGCACTCGTAGATGTTAGTTCATGTGTGATACGCTCCAATTAGTCGAGTTTGTAAATTTCTTACATTGATCTAAAAAAAAATAGCATTTTATTCTACTGTCTTGAAATATGTGCTTGCTGATAACCAAGTTTATCTCTACTTTGGTATTTTTGACTTGCTTTTCCGCTCTTTCTAATCGAATGCTTTAAGCTATTAGGCGCGGAAATTTTGCTTTTCTTAGAACTGGTGCTTAGGCCACAACTCCATCTGCTCGTTTTGCCGGCATACTTGGTTTTTGGTCGAGATAGTGTTGGCTCGCACTTGAACTTTAGTGCTGGTTTAGTCTAGATTAATTACCAGATGTATATTGCGAGTTGTTTTAACGATTCTCAGGCTATCTGTGCACTTGCTTTGTGCAGTTCAATTTGCACACAGATTAGATCAAGTGGCGTCGGTGCCATCCCTGACAATCTTCGTCGAGGATTGCGGGGTCTCAAGTATAAAAGGAATGGCAGGCAATATGTGCTTTGTGGATCCTGGGCGAATTGATGTTTCCGGAAGTTTCCCCCCCCCCGTAATTTTGACGAAAGAGCTTAATTGCGAATATTACGTTTGTGTTTTTTTGGATAGCATATTTAGCGGTCTCGTCAGCAGAGGCTCGAGAGTAATGCGCTTAGTCTGTGCAATCCGCGTCCCTGTTCTTGTCTATGAACGTAATGTGGTAGAGGTTGGATCTTATGTTTCTCCGACTTAACATGCTATACCAGTGCTGCTATCTTGCACGGTAACATCGCGCCTCGCTTATAGCCTTTGTAGAAATCAATCAATGTGTGCGCGCATATTCACAATATTCGTGTGACCAGTGCTAGTGCTTTGGCTCTGGTGATATTATGCATTATTGGCACTTCTGCGCGCCGTTATGCTGTAGCAAATTGACAAGCACTTTCGTCGAAAATTATGTCGATACTTATTCACTGCATGCGTCTTTCGCCCGGCTTTTTTGAAGGCTTGCTTACTAAGGATTCTCTTTAGTCGCGCAAAATGAACTATATTGGTGAGAAGGCATTTACCCGCTCTAGTTCGGGTTCCCAGGACTTGCAAGTGCGTGTCATTTGAAAGGGTCTACTAAGAGTGGAGTTGCAGGCATTTCTTCGGATTTCAGCCTGGTATTAATTGCTGCTAAAGCGCTGTTCAGGTTCGTTTACATTCTGTTCAAAGTGTTGATACCTCTGTCGCCAAACTTAAAGGCTTCGGAGATCGACATGTGCGAGGTCATGACAGCTTTTTGAAAGCGGATTAGAGCGTGAAATGAGCTTATTTTTCTGGTAAATACAAGGACATTAGAAGGAATTTGACCTCTGATCATCTCAAATACTGTACGCCTGACCCACTTGGCAGGTGCTCAATCGTTTACTGCGTTGAAAAGCGCAGCATTTGTGTGTGACGCCAATTTAAATAGGAACGCATAATTTTCGATCCCTAAACGACTGCCGCTACGAGATGTGTACTATGAATTAAAATGACCAGTTCCCGCTCTCTAATACGTGGAAAGAATGGACTCGTGCTGATCGCCGCAGTTCTCTTTGGTGAATGAATTGGCCGTGCACCTTTGTCCAATCCGGTAACTGGGGCGTCTCTCTGCACGGTCAAAATTATCGACTGTTTAAGCTTGTTTCCGGTCAGGCAAATCTGTCTGACGTCGCGTGTAGCGGTAACTGAATATCTGTTGTCGGCAGTAGAGGGTGTTGGCTGTGACGGGTCTTTTTTTGGGATACCGGCTTCGTGTCCAGGAAAGACGGCTCGAAATAATCAGTAGAAGTGGTGTATTCTTTGCGTTCGAAAATGAAGATCCTGGCTTCTTGTCTGGGTACAACATTGTGGGTGGATTGAAGCGATTGACGGGTGGCATCGTGCATGAAGAGAGCGTTTTCAGAGTGTACGATGATATTTGCTCTTTGGCGCATGAAATTGATCGACGCAGTTGTGTGTGGGTCGTAGCGGAGTAAAATTTCCTGGGTAGCTTCAGTGTTGTTTCGAAAACCAAACGTGCAGCCAATACCTTCGTTTATGGCTGACTTGAGCTAAATTAGAACGAGGAGTAACGTGGTCGTCTAACGAGAGGGTTCACTGAGTCGTTAGTGCGGTCTTCAGTTGCCGGTGAAGGCATTCTGCCATGAAGGCGGTTCGTTCCGGTAAACCAATCAAGATTTCGAAGCAGTCTTGGTTCGAACGGTGTAGTAGTGGATCGGTATCTGCCCCACGACCCAAAATCGATTGAAATATTGCAGGCAATGGTGCGTCTAGGGAGAAGAACATGAATTTGCAATGAAGCCAAATTTTTATTTTCTCAATTCTTGCGTTTCTTTATCGGGTTACTAAGCGATCGTTACCCCCTCAGATTTCATCCTTTGAGTCGGATTAAAAAGGGTCTGAAATCTTTGACAGTTAGTTTGATTCAGCTTCCACTGGTGTCCTTGTAACTAGACTAACTGCTAATTTGTCGCCAAGGTTGTGTTGGGATCATGCAGTCTCCGATTTTAGAGGTTGACTCGGAATCCAAAGTTATTGGACAAGTCCGCGACAATAACTGGGGGAGTCATTGATCCAAGTGTGAGGATAGATGAAATCCGCATACTGAGGTGCTTGAGCAGTTTACCCTTGAAGATGCTTAAAAGTGGTTGGGGTTGATCGCATACCAGTCGATGTGTCATGCCGAAATCAGCTTTGGCTTGATTGGCTGAGGCTCACTCTCATATCAGATGCCCATGTTTCCTGACCACTAAGTCCAAGAATGAAGTTAATGAGTGGTCGGTAACCGATGACCCAGAGTTACACTCACGACGGTTTAAATGGCACCAGAGAAAAGCAACGTGAAGAGGATGTTGTGATGTGGATTTGAGCGCTGTTGGTCAGGTGGATGATCGTGCATCCTATGATTCGAAAATCTGGGCAAAAACGCGGTATCAACGATTGACAATTGTTGATACAAAGACCTTTCCATTTAGTCAACAAGTTTGTGCCTATTTGCTCTTGAAACAGCATCCAGCAGCTGATTGTGCTCTGGGTGTATGTTGGGGGGCTTCGTCGCTACATCTAGAAGATACGCAATATCTACGAATTGGGACTGTTGTAATTAACGAGTGCACATGTTGGGGTCGCCAATTTGTAGTGACGATGTGCAACAGAGAGGACCTAAGGAATAGATGTGATGGTAAAAGGGAAGGGTTCATTTTGTTTATGCACAACGGAAGAAATCTATGGTTTAGTGAAACGAGGTCCTATTGCTTAGCGTGGCCAGCAACCCCCTGAACGTACGTCAGTACGGGACATAAATTCAGAATTTAAAATATTTGAAAACAAGTTAGGTTATGGTTTGTAAGAATGTTCCCATACAAATCACATAAAATTCATTCACCCTCCTCATTCTAGACTAGTAATTTCTGTAATAACCGGCTTTTACATTAAACATAGGCTATAATACCACCTAAATTATCCTTGTCGCCTATCAGAAACCACGTAACTAATCTCAAAATATGCTCTAAGTGTCGTAGTTGATATTTTATTGCGCCGACTTAACATAGTCTAATGGAAACGCATTTGGACTTCAGAGCACACATAATAAATTCTTGGAAAAAACATTGGATTATTTTGATTACAGTGAAATGTTTGTTGCAAAATGCACCCTTTTTAAAATTTAATACACCTCTTCATGACAGCGTATCCAATTCAGTCACATTGATGATTGATTTACAATATCCGAGTCTTAAAAAGTAAAAAACCATCTTTTTATACAGAAGATTATTTATTTTGACGAGTTGCTGACATAAAATGGCTTTCGGTTTCCACTTTAACGTTTCATTGACCATAACAAAACAGTCGATTCGACCTCGACTCTGAGGTATTATCGGTCTGCTGTGCCTTCAACAACTCAATAGGAATATACAGTTTGCAAAATGATCGTTATTTTTAGGAGATAAAAATCAAATTTCTTCATGCTGCGCAAAATGGGATTCTCTACTCAATGCGGAGATACTCAATACCGATAATGTGCCAATGCGGCGTCGGTAAGAAAACGTGTGTGTGTGTGTGTCTGTGTATGTGTGCGTGTTTGTGTGTGTGTGCGTGCGTGCCTAAGCAGATTTGCTTATCAAACTCCATAAATTGGTCCAACTGATTAATTAAATAACATAGAAAATTAAGCTAAATTCGATTTTTGACTATCGAATGACAATGTAATCCTAAAATCGTGGATTTCTGTGAAATGGCATAATTCTGATCCAAAAAATTAAGACATTTGTCTCACTACCTTTCCACTAAACTTTCGAAATTTCGGCATAGACAACTTTGTTGAGTCATTCCTTTCAACATATTGGAATTTGCTACTCAATGTGGAGAGCATTAATTCCGTTTAGACTAATGTGGAGCCAGCAGGAAAACGCAGACTTATATGCATGTGTCCTAGCAAATGAGTATATGGAACTCTATATATTTGCCACATTGCGATGCGTAATAATATGGAAAATTATGATAATTTCGATTGCTGATTAAAAATATTACCTCATAAGGGATATCATTCTGATCCGAAAAAATTTCTGCAGTCAACGCGCCATCCTTTTGCTCAACTTTCAAAAGTACAGCATGGATTTCATTTTTAAGGAATTACTTTAAACGTATTTGCGTAATAAGTCCAATACGAAGGTAATACGAAAGAATTTGCGATTTATTTGGTTGTGAGTTCAATGTATCGAATAATATCCAAAATATCACAATAAACATGGGCCAATCTATCCTTCGGAGATGTTACATTTCAATTAAATATCACTATGATGGTAGATGGTTTATGAAAAAATTTGCTCTGCTTAGATTATTTATATTTCAATTTTTTGGCTCTCCTGTTCCTATTTTGCTGACAGTGCTTTTCCTACACCTCGTAACTATATTTGTTACCAACATATATCACAGAAACAGTTTATTCCTTTAAACGCTTCGAAGATCTAGTTGACCTTGACATCGCACTCAAAACGCAAGATGCGGTGATGGCATTCTTATTGATTTGTATTATCCCCATAAACCTTTAGATTCTAAACAAACCTAAAATGTGTTTTAGTTCTTATAATTCCATGCTCAAATATTGTATTTCGACATTGCTATTTCTTTTGTTCGTTTCCCCTAGTTAGTTTTAGACTTCATTTGGTAGTGAAAATTTTCATTCGGTGCATAACGTTTTATATGTTAAACTAAAGATTGTTTTAAGTTAAAAATATTGTGAGCGTGTCAAATACTAATATGAAGCATTATTGAAACGGTGGCTAAATCGGATTCATAATAATTTTTCATGTCGCACACACGCCCTTTTAGAGTGGTACACGTGCAATGGCATTTTAGCAGCATTTCACACATTCATTGAAAAAATATATATAAAGCTCGAAATAAAATAACTCAGTCTAATCTTCTATCTATACAATAGCTTGCGAACATCATGAAAACTTCAAAAGCAGGTTTGTAGAAACATTAAAATTCGGAATTTTTTCTAGACAGTTTTAAGTGACAAGAAAGCTATGGTTAATTCTAATTAAGTTTGGATTTATTAAAAATAAACGATTGCTTAAGTGCTCCCTAGGCATTCAGCACACCGACCTATTTGACAAATTAAAATTGACACATGTGTTAGAGTGTTGCGAGCGAATGCTGAAATGTTTCATTTTCGTAGTAAGCGTGTTTTCGTTTTTTAGTGTATATTAATATCCCTTCGGTTAGCGATGAGTTACGTAACAAATATTGGTTCATTGTTTTCAGTGTTGGATGCTGACAAATTTATTTCTGATCTCATTTTGCTTGCCACTGATCGTCAAGGCCAAATCTGACAATCGACTACTGGACATAACAGATGTTGATAGCTACGTGGATATCTGTCAAGAATCGGAGCACCGAAAAGAACGCCCGACCCCAGAATACGGTCTGACTTCGTGCACAGCATGGAAAGAAAACTCTTGCTGTACTGCGGCCACAGCGACTATGATACTTAGTAACAACATGCATGGCTTTAACTACCATGTGTGTGGCAATTTGAGCAAAGCCTGTCATGATTTCTTCAATGATGAGCACTGCTTTGTCAAATGCTCTCCAAACCTCGGCCCATGGTTGGTTAAGGTGGGATATACAAATTTGTTTTACTATGCTGCATTGTCAAATTTAGTTCCCTGCATCAGTGTTAGTTTTGCTCTAGCTTTCTAGTTCAAGATTCAAAGAGCGTGCCTTCAGAGTGCCTCTATGTGAATCAGATTGCAAGAGTTGGTATGACGCTTGCAAAGATGACCTCACCTGTGCTATGAACTGGCGTTCTGGTGGTTTCGATTGGGGATCAGGTAGGTAATTCATCTATATCGGGTCATCATTTTCATTTCTTTGTGTTCGCTATGCCTGTTTTACTCTTGAAGCTGTTAAACGTTGACTTGCTGGATCGTGGGCAGTGTAGATCTACCTAGGCACCAGAGGATAATGCTAACATCACTCATGATGATTTGCTTAGCTACAATGCACCGAAAAAAAGGAAGATGGCTGATGAAAAATGCAGCTCGAGACGGTATTGTGGTGACGGATTATAGTCATTGTTTGTGTCAAGACGTCACATAAACATATAGGCAACGTCAAGACTGGTTTCGTTAACATCTACTAGTGTCTGGTGGTAACTGTCGTGATAAATCGTGTAAACCGTTCAAGAAAACACATTCGAACGAAGCTGCAGATTGTCACAGAAAATCTATATTGAAAACGTTCATTAAAAGAAGGCTGTGATCTTGTTTTTTTATAGTGGCGTAAATTTGTCCTTTGAACTGGAACACACAATGTGTCAGATGATTTGTATTAATTCGGAGGCCCAAAAACAATGTAGAACCATTTCATGCATAAAACGCGTCAAGGAACATGACATCAGTAACATATTTTGACGCATCACCTTAATTTAATAACACTTAGGTCCTGTCTAAAATCGAAGACCAGACTCGATGAAGTTAATCGAAGTTACGTGTTTTGTGTTTGCATAGGTGGGAATGCTAGTAGATAGTTGGTGGCCGAATATGACGTCATTCGTTTATGTATTCAGTGTGCAAGTCGCACTGACGACTGTGTTGGTTTGGTAGCTGCTAAAACCATTTTAGTAATTGATTGATTCTTGATTTGAATGCAATTGGAATCAATGCGGCAGATTTGGCACCTTGATATGAACCCACTTTGACTTATTGTCCATTCATTCACATTGCGTTACTGTGGGTGCATCTGAGCAAACAGGTATGGTGGAACATGTTTTTGTCCAATCAAAAATACTTAGTCACGACATTGCACATAAGTCAGTCGTACATGTGGTGAATAGGCAAAAGTCATTAAGATTTCCGTGTTTCAACAAAGGAAATCTGTGGTGTGGTGGTTAATAGTGGGGTCCACTCAGGTAGCTGACACGCAGTCAACAGCCAGTCGGGTTTTGCCTAATCCGAGTTCATTTTTAATTGAATCTCACCTCTGATTGAGTCGAGATCAAGCTTAAGGCGGTTTGTTTCCCATACGTATAAGCTATAGACAGGAATTTAGGGAAATATTTTCAATCAAAGATGATAGTAAGGTGACAAGGGTGGCGCTTCACACAGCTATGCAGTGACGTCTATTTGTCATGACAAGCATCGAATGACCTAAAGCAATTCCAACTAGGGCATATAAGCACAGAAAATGTGCGACGCCGTGTTTGGAAAGGAGTGCCCGTCAACTGACTGACATTCTGAGGTTGTTCTTCTTACTCTCCCTGACAGTGTGAAAACGCGTGCCGTAAGGGCTTCCACTGTCTGAAGATCTCCGAGATCTACCGTTCCGCGGTGTCGTTTTGCGAGCGCGTGTGGGACCACGCGTACACCGTGGTGCCAGACACACCCGTGGGCAACTGGACCTCGAAAGAACCACACTGCATGCACATTCCACGTGAAGGCGCCCCCAACGCCAGCGAACTCGTCGCGCACAATCATCGCATAGCACGCGTCGAGGCAGCGCACATTCTGAAACGCGTCTTTGGTGGTGGTTATGGTGGTGGCGGCGGTGGTGGTGTAGGCGGAAGCACCCTAGCCATGTTCTCGATGAACCTCATAACTGCGCTTTTATACATTGTACTCGTGTGATTTTGATTTCCGTATATTGGCAGACCTTTTTAACCCGTATTCTACTTAACTCTCAAAGTAAAATGAGGGTGCTAAGTAAAAGTAGAAGGTAAATTTATTAAATGACAAAGAACCACACACACGCACACACATCAAATAAATGATAAAGGGTCAGAATTTATGCGTTTTCAAGGAGATGATGGAAACAGCAGGTGCGCACACACAGCCTTGCGATTGCTTCTACGGAGCGAGGTCTATTTCGATGAGGCTGGCGGTTTTTACCTCGTCCGCGAACCGAGGAGCATCAGCTTCGAAGGCCGACTGGCCGGCCCTGTTGGGCTCCGCGTGCTGACTGCGGAGGGAGGTTGTCGAGGGGGCTGGCGACGGGTTGAAAAGAGGCGTTTGCCACGGCAGATCTAGAAAGATGTCATGGTGACTTGAAATGCCGCGCCCAATGATTTCAGACGAATCCTAGAGCTACCATTCAACGATTGGGTTAGAGGTCAAGATATGTGTTTTGTTGACAGCTGAAAGAGCACGCGCTTGTGACCGGATCATGTGATGTAAACTGGCTGGTTTCGATGAGTGTGGATATGATGTTTCATGAGGTAGATTAAAGACACCGTCTTCAATTTAATTCAAATCTGCTTGCATGAGACGTTATCTGAGGTACCACAGTTTTAGGGAGATGTTGGGAGCTTTGAGCCCACAAATAACACACAGCTAGCGCCTGTCATTGGTTGTGCTGAGTGTGTACTAAGGAGATGGTGTATCAGAAAATTGATTTCATATAAAAAATAGAGAACACCGAACTCAATCTTGAAAACACTGTTCATCGTTCCCTACGACCTTGTGCAATCTCGGCGGTAACGCATAAATGCCGTAGCGAAAGAACCTTGCTCGCTTCGAGGCAATCAAATCACCGAGGAATTTACGCCGGCACCAAGAACACTGCAAGTTAATTCGCATGGCTTAGAAGCATTTTTACCTGTTGGAATTCGCACCAAATATTATGTGGTTAGAATTAACACCCATGGCTTAATAATTAAGAGTTTGGCTTCAAACCAGACAACGTCTGAGCCAGAGAGCACTCGTAGACCAAACCTAGACTGCCTTTCCAGCACGTGGACCGCCAACTCACAGTGCTGCGGGTGGTTGTGAGGGAGTCCGCTGGGGGTCTGGCCGAAGACGGGTATGGAGGCGGAGTGCTGGAGGCCGGTCGGTGTGGTGGCGCCCACCAATTCGCCACGCGGCGAGGCCCTCCGGGTAAGGGTGCCGGTCCCTCTCAGTCCGGCGACCGTCAGCGCGTTCTGATTGGACGTTGAGGGGTGTTCGTGGGGTGCCGCCACGCCCGTCGGCATGGAGGCGGCCGCGTTGGTGAAGATTTGATTGAGCATGAAGAGCACACAGTCCTGCGAGTCCCAGTAGACGGCGTGACTCGACAGCGCGAACAGATAGTCGTTGAGGCTTTCCAAAGGTCCCTCCTAGAAGCATTCCAGAAACACAGGATGAAGAAGCAAGTCAAAGAGGCGAACATGGCATGGTTTACAGATTCTGAACTGCCTTGCAGTTGGTTTTATCCAATGAGCCCTCTCAGGTTGTTTTACTACGCCGGTTTGTTAGTTAAGCGCCACTTTGAATGTGTCCGCCCAGTGGATAGAAACCCATGTGTTGCTGATTCAAAACGTCACACTACTAACGGCATTTGATGCTGCACGCGTATTGTTTATCGTAAAAATTTTTTTGAGCAAAAGATAAAGAGCGTGGTGGGGGTGAAGGAGGGCCAGGAGTGACGATGCAATGAAACACGAGACTAGCCTGCAGAACGTAGTCGATTCGTCGGCCCTGGTTAAGTTGGCTGGGGAAGGCAGTGGAGTCGGTGGTTTCATCGTCGTCGTCGTCGTTGTCCTCGTCGCCGTCTTCGCCGTCATCGTTTTCGTTGCAACCGCCCTTCGATCTCGACTCACCGCCAACACCATCCGACAGCCGAGAGAGGACCTGCTTGATGGCATCCGACTCGTCCGTAGCCGACGCCTCCGTCTCCACGGGACTAATCGACAAAAAGAGGAAACCGTCGTTACCTGCTCTGGCAACTGTCTAGACACTCGCGTGCCTCCGTCACTCATCCAAAACACCAACAGACTTGGGGAATTCGCGTCGAGTTGAGTTTCTAACTTGGCACTGACGCAGCCTGCCTACCAAACGTGCGACTGTGCGCTGTGCCAGACGTGTTCAATGACTGAGGTCGGCTATGCAACAGCGTGACTACATTTGCCAACATGAAAACATGAGCACATGACTGCAAAAGGCATGGTGAGATGCATTCCGGTGGAGTTCGCAAACGCGATAAATACATCAACCTTGAAAAAAATGTCGAGAAACCAAAAACAGCTTGTTTTGAAGGGCACATGGATAATTGTGGGGGCGGATGTGCACACGATTCCTATTGGCTGAAATGCTTCACAGAGGAAAAAAACACCCAAGAAATCGATAATCACACATTTTGCGCTAGCTCATTCACTGTTTCTGTTTGGGTGAGGGTGACCTCCGTGGAGATGAGTCCACCTCTGAAATGGATTGTCAGAACCACAGGTCACTTTGTCAGAGAAGATAGAGAGGGTAGGGGAGGTGGGGAGGGAGGGGTAGAGCTTACGCGGTGTGGGCGGACGCGAATTCCTGGAGGGTGCGCCAAGTCGACCGCAGCGACTGGTAGACGCGAGACGTGATGTCGGCACTGACACGTGCTATGTTGTCCTTCAGCTCCAGATGAATGCGCTTACGACCCTTGTGGTGCGGCATCAGAACGGCGCAGTGCTACAAGGTGCAAGAGGGGAGGACGCTGCTGATTCACTTTCATCCACCCATTTCACTCGTCTCACCATTCAGACATGCGTACTCTTTTTTTACTAGTACACCCAGCAATCGTGGCAGAGGGTAACAAGCCACCGAAAGTGCAAGAACACGCAGAACAAAGCAGACAAAAAAGCTTTAAAGGCGTCTCCCAATTGGGTCTGACCTAGCTAGATTGCCTCGAAGGGAGTACACACTGCGTCAACTTATGTTGCTGTGTGTTGGGGATCCACGATTCCCCAAGATTGCTTTTGGCACTATTTACACTAATTCCCCAACATGTGTTTTACTACGCTTTTTGTCAGGTCAAGGTCAACCCTGACTTGAATTAGTGTACACTTTTGACAACTCACTCGCACGTGGCTGACGTGATTAAAGCTTCCTACACGAGCTCTGGTCTTGTTCTTGTGCTAGCGTGGGAAGGTCGGCTCTAGCGTCAACAAGGGATCTGGTCCCGTTATTTTAGGGGTTTTCTCTTTGTTACGGGCAAACGTAACACTGCGTGATTCGCCTCAACAATCGGTAATCCGCGGTAATCCCTTCAAAAGCTGTCTTGCTATTGATTTTGTGATTGCGGGTAGATTCAAGTAGGCACGCGTGAAATACCCACAAATTAACCAAAGGGAAGGGGTGTCAAGTGGGTGGTCTTGAGAGCCGGAGGCTACGGCCAGCCAGAGCGATCCTTTAAAACACACCACGACACAGAAGCAGCATCTCTGTCAGTCGCCAGCCTCTTTGTTTCCTACTTTAATGTGTCCCAAGCTTAAATGTCAATGTCACCATGTACTCGTGTGTGTGCGGGCACATCGGGGTTAATTGGCGAAGCGATGGATCACACGATTTGATCGTCGGTCGCACAAAAACGGGGATCTCGACTAGGTTCGTGTGTGTGTGTGTGTGTGCACATCCAACACAAGAGCACAACCAGACGTAGTGTTCAGCATGCATGACGCGCCAGTTTCGGTGACATATATCATGGGTGAGTGGAGTTGCCAACTGAGGAGGAGTTTATCATCTGAACCGCTGTTTTGGCGCGGTAACATTTCAGCCGTATTTTTTGGCTCAACGCACACGTGCCAACGACTCTGAGTATGCTTGTTTGTGTGTGTGTGTACGTGTGTGCGTGAGTGGGTGCGGTGATCAGGCGTTCCAAAGCACCTGTGCCTCACAAGGAGACACAAACACCGACAAATTGAGACCTTCTGAGTAGACAAACTGCTGTATTTCAGTTTAAATTGTTGAACCTGATGACGACGATGACAACGCAACCTCCGCATTACGCACAGATCTTGTTGTTAAATGGCCTTCACTCTGGAAGAATCAGACACGGAGAGAGAGGGAGAGGCATGAAAAAACCCAAATATGCCTTCTGCAGAGACAAATCTACTGTGGCGACGTCTGAGGGCGCCGACATATTGGACTACGCTGGCCTCAGCCAATCCTGTGTCTCTCTGTCTTCCAATGGCATGTGAGGAAGATAAGCAGGCAACCAGAGAAAGACACGAATGAGGTGCAGTATATAATGAGCGGCGTGGCCAGCATGGTGGACTCGATGAACGGCGCCTGACGTGTGGTTCTGGCTTGTGATTGGTCAATAAGGACTGTTCTGTTGTACCAGTCTCCTTCAAACTAGGGCTCTGGTATTCTACACTACCACCCCATCCGTAATAGCCTATGCAACCACCGATCGCGACGAATACGCATAAACAGATAACAGTCCCAAATTCCTGGTTGGGTCTTAAAAGGCAAGTTTTCATTGGTCAGGTCGAAATTTGACAAAATTCGAGTTTTGATTGGTCGAAATGCGGGATTAGCTCAGGGTTAGGTCAAATGCCCGGAAAGGATACCTATGCCGCCAAGTCAGATGAATAATAGTCGCCAGTAGCAACTGAAGATTGTGTGTGTGTGTGTGGGGGGGGGGTGGGGACGTCCTAAGATGTGCAAAGGTCAACAGATAGGAAGCCCAAAGACTAATAACACCATGAACCCTCCTTGCGATAATCTTTTTTTTGGATCCTTTGAAGCAAACAAATTTGAATTTTGAGCAACCCATCAACTAGTGGATGAGCTGGAAGCAAATGAAATGACACAACAACCAGGATTCTATGGGGCTTAGACCTGACCAGAAACTGGACGTACTTTCTGATTCCTCTTTGCGACCGTCAAGTTATCGATTAGTTTCCGTGACCAGTTTGAACTATGGACGATCCATTGACTTGAGAATGAGTTGTAAGCAAACGACATGATACAACAGTCACAAATTAGCAGGATTCCATGGGGCTGTTGTGAATCGTGTTGATACACACTCGTCAGCCCTTTTTACAGGATGTCGCCAGCCGCGCGGATCCACAACTCCCTCCTCATTCGCACGAATATTGATCTTGGATTAACCTCAAACCTAGGCGTCGATGTTAGTGCATGTATGGCTCACACAACTGAAGTATAAATACACACGCGGAAACCCCACACACGACACAACGACACCATCGTGGTTGAGAGCTCTGAAGTAAACGCTTGTGTCCACGTCCTCTCCGATCGTCTTCTTCATCGCGGGTATCAGGGAAGCGTAATAGGGGCCAGGGTTAACATAAGTGGCCCACAACAGGGCTTAGACCTGACCAGAAATTGTAACCATCAATTTATCGATCTGTTTTCGTGCAAATTCCGGAGTTAACGCGAACCCCAACTCACCTTGAAGTCGGGAACAATCATCGTCTCGAGTCTGTAGGCGACGGGGTCAAAGGGGTGGAAGACGTTGACGCAGGCACTGCACGAGGGCAGTCGGAAGTCATGCGGCAGGCGATCGGTGCCCCGGGCAGTCAGGAAAATCGATAGCGGCGAACCCAGCAGGAAGCAGGTGTTCAGTGGGAAGCCCAGTTGCGGATAGTTGACCATCGGCAGCCCCACGCCTGTCGAGCGACTCACTCCCACCGCACCCGAGACCACATTCATCACACGCCGCAGCTGGTCCTCTGAGAGGTTGGCCGCCAAAGTGAGTTGAGAGGCGAGTTCTGAGGTGGCCAGGGGGTAGGGACTTGTGCCGTCCACGAGCGACCAATCATCGTCGTCTTCTGGGCCGGCGGAGAAAGACGAGAGCGAGGGCGTGCTTGACGGGGTGCGGCGTTGGTGGGCGAGCAGATCGAACACAATCACCGAACCGAGACTGTGGCCAGCCACTGAAAAGTCGCCCTGCGGCAAAACAAGTCAATTCGCTATTCAGTACGAATTCTATAAAATAACCCCTACTTAATTGTGTGAGTAGGCACGTACGGTAAAGTCGGGATTTCGACGGAGGAACAGCTGTCTCAAGTGCTTGATCGTGGAGGCCACGGTATCGATTATGTGCTGGCAGTACTTCGGACTGGTGTAGAAGAGGATGTCAGTGAGGGTGCCGTTGGTGTAATTGCGCAGTTTCGGAATGCTGCGCAGCGTGACCCGCTTGAGCTGGTTATTGATCCCTGTCGTCTCCGAGTGGAGCGACGAGTGCCAACGAACAGGAAGAAACTCCACACGCCCCTTCTTCGCATCGGCAAAGTGCGAGGCCAGGAGAGACGTCGCAGTTTTTCTGCCAACAAAAGCATATACTACTTAAATGGAAAGTGATTGGATCATCAAAACCCCCAAAATTCGAATCAATGACATGTGGGAGATGTGAAACAGGGCTTCCCAACTACGCTCCCATCGGTTCCTAGGAGATATCAGCCATGTGTGATGCTGGCGCTGCCACGCACCTCCCCGATTGGCCAACTCGGACAACTTCATTTTCACCGCTCCCAAATCCATTTTTCATTGGTCGCTGAAGACACCCACCGGATTGGTAGTACGCTTCTGTAAATGAACCAACTCATTGTCCGTGCAGTTTAGCTCTCGATGTGGTTTGTACTGGTTCGTCATGATGTTTTTCAAGTGATGTTAAGGCAGGCGATTCAACGAACCACCACCACATCTTGAGTGACCTCTAATTGTTTTGTATCCGTGCGTGGTACGTTAACAATCTCTTACACTGTTGGGCGGCTACAAAAAGGCCATGTTTATCGCTTTGATTGGCTCATAATACAGATTTGAATTTAAATTTACTTAAAACACATTAAAAGAATGTTGAATCGAAACAAAATAAGGCGCGTGAAATAAGGAGGACACGGAGAGCATGAGTGTTTGACCGAACCAACAAGATCCGGCAACCTCCACCAATCAGGTTTACCAAGGTTAAACCGAGGTCGGCACGCTATTGGTTGATTCTGTTTCGCGGGAATTTGAGTTTTGCAATCGCAAATCGAAAAGAATCATTTTTGGACACCAGACCGTGTGTATAAAGAACCAGAATTTCGCTCGATTCGCCCCGAAATTTATGTCTACAAGACTAGACATTGTACTGCGTCCACACGAACACATTTCGGCCTCTGCGATAAAGTCAGTTTTCCAAAGTAGACAAGTTTCAACGGACTTCAATTAGATCGAAGAGGCAGAACACCAAGCACAACAGCACGCCTCACCGCATATCGTTGACGCATTCAATGAGACCCTCTCCACGCATGTTGTAGATGGAGCCGATTCCGTGGACCACGAAGACGACGTGCTCGATGGGGCGTGGATCGCCGTCGGGGATTTGCGACTCGAGATCGTCGCGCAGTCCGCGGTACAGGTAGGAGCACAAGGCGAAGCTGCTGGGACCGTCGGTGCCGCCGAGGTTCAACGCAGAGTCGCTCGAGAAACAACCGTTCCTGTACTGCACCATCGCCTAAAATGCGACGAAAAAAGCGTGGAATTTCTACCCTTCCAGACGGTGCGGTGTCTGTGTAGGCAGAGCGGTGATGCGCAGAAAACCTACCCGGTCATTGTGGAAGATGTAGGTGGCCATGTCGTCGGGGTTGTCGTCGACGGGCAGCAGGAGCTTCTCACCCCAAGAATCCGACTCAACCGTCCGACGGTAGTACTCCTCCAACGTGGTGCTCATCTTCTCCGAAAACGGCAACACGCGCTGCTCATCCTGCGGCCTAAACGCACCAACAGTACAGCCCACACAATTATAAGCGAGTCTTGATAATACAAAATGCAGTTCTACTTGGGTAGGAACACAGCAGACTAGGCTATTGACAAGAGTGGGAAGCAGCAAGTAGGGCACATGACCTGTGAAGCGGTACAGCAACAAACAGATATGAGAGCGTGGGCTGGTGTTGACTGGCATTTCAACCGTTCTGTGGTCAGGATTCAAGCCGGACGTAGGGTGTAAGCTGGAAACGAGTGGATTACATAAAAAAGACATCCTCAGCGGCAGATTGCAGTTGCCGTTAGGTAGTGAGGAAGGAGCGTACTCAGGGTGAAATTTGCTAGAAAACAAACCTCCCAAATTACACACACACATGTGCGCGCGCGCGAGCACGCACGCACACAAGTTAGAGGTGTTGTAGGCAAAAACGACACAAATTCACACAGAATCGAGGCAGTGATGCGTGTCTTTACGTGTGAAAAGAGCACCATTTAATCCGCGGTGACGCGCTCTACACCTCAAACCAAGTTTGAAGCAGACAATAATCCAGCGAAGCGGTCGCTCACATCAGCAGAACAACGGGGCAAATTGGCTAGCAACCAATGGATGAATGTAACTGTGTTTAGACGGGAGAAGAATTTAGTGTCAGAGGTCGATTGGGCTGTAGTAAGGACCGGTAAAAAACAGTAAATACCCGTGCCTATGGGGAGTTTTGAAGCGAAAGGTCACATAGACTTTTGCGAGATATTTGCCATCACGCCGACCCAGTTTTAATCCGAAATTTGGGTACCAGAAAAAAACACGGCTGTTTACGGAATCGGAGGTCACGGTAACACTATTCAGAACGTGGAGTTAAAGTACAATTTCGTGTTTACCTAGTGCTTTTTGAGGCTGCGTAATTGGTTTGGCTAGCCGCGTTTCAGGAACATGAAAATTAGACAAACTCCGAGATTACTCGTCCATTAACTGTTAACTTAAGATGGATAAAGCAGAAGTGAGGCTATGATGGTCCTAACGTTGAGTGGATTTCCTCAGTCTTCAGTAAAAATGAAGCACCTAACATAGGGCAAGCAAATTTCAATCCACAAAATGAGTTGATACATACTTTACTCTGACCATTTACGCTAGTCAAATGGCAGGAGAATGTGTAAGAATCAATATATTTCGCATAAAAGGTGTGTAAGACCTGCATTTCCAGAGCATGGAATTGTAGCAAAGCAGTGACAGGAAGGTAGGAAAAAATCAAAACCTAACACACTAGGACACTAAATACTTGGTATTTCAATAAAACTTCGATTGTGTACCTATAAAACCAGGTTACGCGTCGCACCTCCCCGGCCTCCTCATCGTCCGTCGTCCAGTAGATGGGCTTGCAGACGCGTTCGCGGAGGAACACGTCGTAGCGCCCACCGCGCACAGCAACAGTCGGGTTCGACGAGTCGGCTGTGGTTCCCTCAACTGACAAAAGGTTGGTTGTGGTGGCCGCGGCCTCGAGACGATTCGAGTCGACGCGGTCGAATGGCCACCAGACCACACCGTGAGTCGCAGTTCGAGTTGAGTAAAACCAGTGGGCTGAAACTGGCTGGGGAGCTTCTTTCGAGGGTAGAACAAAAGCAAACACCACAGTACACACTTCATGTCAAAACTAACTGGAGTCATTACACGGAAGACTAGAATATTTGCAGAGGACCCCTAAATACCAAGCTGACAATACTAGAAGTACAAATGCGAACTAGGAAGAATTGTTACTTTTCCTAACGACAAGCAGCCTCACCCTTGATTGCCTGCCCTGAAGCTGGTTCTTCAGGTGATGTTGCAGATACGTCAAAATATGACGGAGTCGGAAGTATTGTCATAGTTGAGAAAGGCTCTTCTGACTGTGCGGGTGGTGGATTGGGGAATGTCGTTTGAGGGGCTGTATTTTCGTCTCCCGAAGATACAGGTGGAGACTCGGTTTTTTGAGAAAACTGGGGCGGCAAAACATATCGTGATCGCAAACTACATGTTGGGCGCTAAAAACAACTAAGTTATAAATAAAAGTTGAAGAACTTCTAACCGACGCAAAGACGTAATTAAAAACTTACTCCAGAAGAGATGGGGACTTGGGCTGAAACGTGAATTGGACATGGAGGTACAACGACAGGTGGCGCTTCGATTGTTGTTCTATTTTCTTCACCGACATAAGGGGGGTTGTTCGATGGCACTGTAGTTACGGGAACTAGGGGAGGAACCAGATTCGGGAGAACAGGCAGATTTGCTGGATTAAAATTTAATGTCAAACGAGACTTTGATTCAACTTTGTGAAGTGAAGATGGAAGACGGGGGTCAGTTGGTTGGTACATTCTTGTCGTCAAATAAACAGATAACGCAGAGGCGATCGACCCAACAGACCTTTAAAATAACCGCTCTGAGCAGATCAATCAGGGAATATTGTGCGAGCACCTAGCCACATTGTTGACACTATCTCATAGAAACAGTGCATTGTCCAGCACTAAAAAATTAATTAATTTTTAATATAACAGAAATAAACATCAATGTATTTAACTACCAGCACGACTCACAGATTTAGGCAGCACACAGAAAAAAGGCGCGCATATCAAGTTGCGCATTTCAGCCGGAGTTTTCATTCCCGAATGTGTGAAAGGGATCGATTTTCTCTAAATTGTCAATGGGCTGACTGCAGTATCGCGTACAAAAATTATTTTGATTTTTGTCAGCATGAGATAGGGCATCTGCATGTAAGTTAGCTCTGTCAAAGCCATTTCTCCAAATAAATCCACAGCAATTTGCAATACCTAACTAGACATCGTCCTTACATGTCAGAACGAATTTTTATGTACACGATAGCAGTCTTTTAAATCAGCTGTTGAATTAGATGACTTTTCCATAGGAAGCGTGGACTTCAACTGCTCGAGATATTAATTGCGGAATTTGCGGTTCGACCCTAAATCGTGACGAAAGTGCCCACCGCCATGTCTACTTCCACGCTTGGTTAGTTTTTCTGTACGCCAGGGGAACATTTTACCAGGAGAACGAAGGCTGGCCAATCTGCCAACTTCCAGAAGCCTTCAGCTCTATTCCAGACTTCCCTACTCCGTTTTGCTGCGCTTGGCGCAAGTGTCGTTTCCAGACAAACGATGTTGCCGACCTCTACAATCATGTCTCTCAACATCCACGGGTTAAGTCATTTGGTTTTCCTTTGTCGATTTGAACAATTTTCTTTTCTTAAGCGGTCTTTATTTGCTTGTTTTTTGTTAGGTTCGAGGTAAACGATGTGTAGACTTTTGGATTGTTTATCGCTATTTAAAATGGCCCATATCAGACTCCGATCGGAATCACCTGTCAATAACCTGTTCGATCTCATATGTATTTGTGGTTTCCTTCTCACTGCTTGGCCGACAATTATAATTCCAGTCTGTGTTTGCTATTATTCGATTCATGAAATGCAATCTGTCCCTAATTCGTAGGCAATAGAAAACGAATTCAGCGTCTGTTTTGATAATGGATCTGAAATCCATTAATTCCACTAATTACATAGAATTTTTAGAGCAGAGCTAACGCCAATTCACAAGGCCCTTTCAAAGCGCCGGTTCTCCGTATTGAACAGTTGTTTATAATTTGGCGCAAGTTCAAGACAACCATTAGGAAAGGATTTGAACTGTGGGAACAAACTAACTGGACAAAAACGCGCGGAATCTGTTAGATGGGAACTGTGTAATCTTTTGTGAACAATTGTCTTCGGGATCTTATTCTTCACCTTCTCAAACTTCAATGTTCTTCCTAAACCTACAACTAATCACCAACGAATATTTGAGATGGGGTTCCTGAAATAACCAAAGAAAAACAGATTGACTGAAGTTAGCGTGAGTTTCATCTGGCTTTCATTAACTTAGGTATACGAAGACGTCGAAGGACCCAAAAACTGTCAGTGGGAAGGCTGTAAGTACGCGTGTGAGCGACTACGCAACCTCGTTACACACTTGCGATCGCATACGCAGGAAAAGGCTCTCGCCTGCCCCCAATGCGGCTTTCTATTCACCGCCAAAATGAAACTCCGTGATCACCTGGTTCGCCAGCAGCCGGTACTTTTCTTGCTACTTACTATTAATTAGTAGTTGTATTAAAACATTGAGCCTCATTACTACTCTACCTAGGTTGAATCATCTGCCGTCCAATTCCAGTGTTCCTACTGCCACCGTGTGTTTGGCAATAAATCACTGCTCCAAGCTCACGCTAACCGCCACATCAACAAGCACAAATGTCCACAATGCAACCTTACACTTCACAGCAAAAGCGGTGAGTACTAGGCCCGTGGTTGCCTCCACCGAGCCCAAATGGCGGTTACCTGTGTTTTTTTGCGTCATTTTTAGCTATCAGGCGACACATCCTGTACCGACACACGACTAAAGCCACTGTGCAGTGCCCCCATTGCCCTGCCAAGTTCAAGGACACGTACTTGCTGCGCTCTCACACATCTCGACGTCATAACTCGTCAGGTAAGGCCCCAATGTCTGACGCCTCGGGTGCTTAGGTGTCCAGCCTCATCGATCCACAACGGCTCCGATTGGTCCGCTGGCGGTTGCAGGCAGCCCCGGCTTGTCCACCACCGCCGCCGCCTCCTCGAATTACCGCCACCTTCGTTCGCGTTCCATCTCAACGGAGGTGTTCCGCTGCCCTGAGACTGACTGCAAGTTCTACTCCATCACCAGACCCGGTCTCTGCGTGCACATGGGTCGAAAACATGCGTCTGGAAGGCTGGAGGGCAGCTACGCCTGCCACCTCTGCCCTATGCGGACGCACAAAGGTGGGTGCTTTGGCTGGTAGGCTGTCCCCCGCGTGCAAGGTGGCGCGTTGCTACGTTTTGCCACTTCTTTAGGCTTCCTGCTTTCGCGCCATTTAATCTCCAAGCACAATTGCCAGCATCCGTCCGGCCACTATCGTTTTAACTACGTCCTCTCGCCGGAGGATGGTCTCTATCGCCTGCAGACAACTCGTCTTGACTCCGTGGAAGTGGCAAAGGCTCTTCTTGGTCCACAGACCGTGGACCAACTCATCGGAAGCGTCACAGACCACCACAATTGAGACTGCCTTTAAACGCCTACTGAAATTTTTTAAGTAGGTGGTATTCTGTAGATTGCTGTCTAGACTGCTTTCATTTGGGTGGGCCCGCTCATCTTTTGTAATTCTGTTTGTTTTTTAGGTTCCCAGTCATGCATTTCAAGCCTATTACCGAAGAGACTCCACACTTTTGTACTGCTCCACCTTTAAATCTATTTTGCTACGTATTTTAAAAATAGTAGTATTTGTGTTTTGGTAACAAGCTTCGGCTAAGAACTCTGTGTATGCGTTGCCTCTTCTCTCACGTCATTGGCTATTGCAGCACTGTCGCAATTTAATCAATAAGCTTAATATTTTCCGGAGTTAAGTGGCTTTATTTAAGTAAGGTGGCCGTGTACCCGCCAGAATGTAATCCCCCTCCCGTGATTTTCAAGCCTTATTTTAAACGAGGTTGTATTTGAAGATGTGCCTTATTGTCATGGTATTTTAACCAAATCAGAGCTTTGGTACTTGCATTATTCTGCGTCTGTCAGATCAGATTGCATCCTGCAGTGGTGTACAAGGGCGCAGACATGTTGAGTCACATCGGGCTCAGCCAGCCAAAGGTTTTTTGACCAATCACAAGCCAGACCGCTCGTCTGAACCCACCACGCTGGCCGAGATGCCCATTATTTACTGCTTTTTCATCCGTCCTTGTGTCTAGTCGGCCATAGATCTTATTCACAGGTCATTCAAATGCACGAAGACGGAGGGTTGGCTGCGCTCAGCGTGGTCAAATATGTCTGCGCCCTTGTGCGTCACTACAAATGAACGGCTCGGCCAGTATTGACTACCCGGACGAACGGTTCTGGCCTGCGATTGGTCGATAAAGCTCGCTCTGTCGTACCAGTCTCCTTCATGCTAGGGCTCGGGCATTCTTCAACCCGCAGTCGTGTAATTAACCAATCACATGCTTTTACTCTGATCTCAATCGATTAACGCCACCAAGTCATTCCGATTTGTGAGCAGCCGCATACTTTTACATAAGAGTGACTTTGGGTAAACGCGGTCGAAGTTTTGATCAACTACAGGTCCAGATTAAAAAAAGAAAATCTGGATAGGCAATACCATGACGAACGTTACACTGGGGTTGCATTTATCGTTTATCACGGAATGTGCTGAGGGATAGTTGGTTTATTCAAACGCCGCAACCAAGCCATCACTACGCAATCACTCCCAGCAAGTACAGGATCATCATTTCCGGACCTGGGCTTCGGTTATATCGCCACAACATTCTCTAGGTTGTTGGTGCATCTCTCTTGAAAGCCACATCTTCGACTTTTGACAAAATCAACCCCGAACGGTTCTCGGATTGGGGAATATCTGAAATTAGTTGCTTTGTCCGAACTCAATGTCCGTTCTCGCAGATGTTCCGCAGGTTTGCCAGAACCTGACCATCATTTTGACTAAGTAGCGCAAAGACCAGTTACACTAGCATTACTTGTTGTGAATCGCGTCGCTTCACACTCGCCAATCCAATCACTCCAGCCTCCGACACAGGGTCCTCTTTTTCGCGGCATGTCACCAGCCACGCGGATCCTCAACTCCCCCCTCGTTCACACGGATACTTATCTTGGATTATCCTCACACCTAGGTCTCAATGTTAACCCATGTATGCCTCACACATCCGAGGTATAAATACACATGCGCAAACGCCACCCTCGACACAACGACACCAGTTTTGATTGAGCTCCGAAGTAAACGGTTGTGTTCACGCCCTCTCCGGTCTTTTTCATCGTGGGTATCAGGAATAATTCAGTGGCCCCGGTGTGGTTCAGGACCACATGCTGGGGCCCACAACATACTATTAGTCACTGCGTCTTCTGTAATTTGTGGGTAATTGGTATATTCCCACTTCTGGCGAGGAACTTCCACCAATCCAACTGCATGCTTTATTCCCAAAAAAGGCAAGTATAAAAGCGTCTGTAAGGAGATTGTGACAGTGTGCACAACATAAGCTAAAGCATTCTTTACGCAGGCGTGTGTGTGCGCGCGTGCGTGCGTGCTTGTTTAACGGCAAATGAGTTAGTGCTTTCAGCTGGTATACAACTCTACAGCGGGCGTCGAGCGAGGCCGCGGCTTCGCTCGCTCAACTACTGAATTTCGAGCCCTGGATTGGCACGACGTAGTTGGAGGGCAGCATGCCGAACTTGCCGGTGCGTTTGACGGTGCCGAACATCCACCCCTCGTCGATCGGCTCCCCGTGAAGTATCTCGTCGCCCTCGATGAAACTCACTTCGTCGTAATCCGCTGCGTCGTAGTCGTAAGCTGCTCGGAAGTGCTGAATGTCGAGACCAGGCATGCGTGTTAGTAAATCGTCCTATTCCACGTCGGCTCGTTGACTGTGTGACCTTGTAACCTACGCCTAGCTCAACCAAGTCCCTATTCAACTGCCAACACTCTAGGAGCCGGTAGTCGACCTACTTAACTGACGATGTTTCGAACAATGTAAAACAACAGTAAACAAACGTACCATCCCACTGCCCGTGACTCGCATTCCACCAATCACAACAAGATCTGGTCGGAAAAAGGGCATGTCGTAATTGTCCTTCCTAGAGGTTAAACGACAAGATTTAGTAAATTGTGTGAAAGTGAGGAATCGGAAATGGAAAACCTTCAGGATCCGCATTTAGTGGACCTGCAACTTGTACATTCACCCTATCGACACATGGGACCAATCACAGCTGTGCGTTTTATCTGTGGTGGTGGCAGCTCAATTTTAGGTAAAGATTAACCAATCAAAATAGCGGGAAACAGACTTACTGTTCGTTGTTAACCCTGCCATCCACGCCGCCCTGTGAACCTGAAACTGAGAGCAGATAGCCAATTAGAAGAGGCCTCAAATTCAGATTCAATGTGGAGAATTTTTACACGTGAGGCTGCACTTGAAGCGGTGTGGATTTTGGCACACGAAGAGTCGAGTGTGTGTGTGTGTGTGTGATGATTCAGATTGATTATATCTCATCGTTTATATTTGGTGCCAGTGATTATGCTCCATATTTACGTGCACGACGGTCTGTTAGATAACCACAAAATGCCGATTTTCGAGCCTGCGTTTTGTAACTTGGTCCAAAACTGATTGACAAACGACTAATTAGGAGTCGTGGAATGTGCTGGGTTTATGACAAGAGCAAAGTGTACGATGGCAATTGATCAACAGCACATTCGATGATACTGCATTTTGTACGAATTCCATCAACGAGGAAATTATGCTTCTGAAGCACAGGGGGAATCAATTTGCAGTGTGCTTGGTGCCGACGTTGTATCTCATGAAACGTGTTTTTATTGGTACAAGCGTTCTAGAAGTGGTGACTTCGATCCCAGTGACCAGCAGCTGCCCGGACATCAGTCTCAAAACGTGGAGGATACGCCGTTGCAGAACCAGCGGGATGAGCACTCAATGCGGACGCAGCAAGAGCTTGCAGCTCACTTCCGAATCACCAACAAATAGAAAAAAATTCAACAACTTGGAAGTTGGGTCCCCATGCATCTGCGGACCGAACACAATGTAGGCCAACGCTTGAACACACATGCCGGTCACTGCTTGCTCACCGACAAACAGCAGTGAATGGACGTCTTGTGGAAAATTGTGACGGGTGATGAAAAGCATACTTTTTGTTGCGAGAATCCCAAACCCAGTTCATCGACGCCGAAACAGAAAATCCACTTGAAGATGGTTCTTCTGTGCATCTGGTTAGCGGGACTTGAAGGGTGCATTTTGTTACAAACTCCAGCAAACTGGTGGTCAGACGGTGACTGCGAAGCCCTACAGCCCATAGTTTAGCAATTCTGAGTTAAGTTATACTGCCGCTGCCGTATGACAACACTCGACTGCCTCACGTCGCTCGCTTGCGACTTACAAGACTCTCTTGAACTTGGAATGGGAAGTTCGGCCACACGCGGCATATTCACTGGACGTGGCCCCTCTTCCGACTTCCATTTGTTCCGATCAATGCAGCTGCACCACGCCTGATTGGCTACATCGTTCAGAACGCTGAACGATGTGCGTAAATTCGTCTTCGATGGCTTTATTGCCTTGACGTAGCCTGCAAACTTCTTTCGCGGTTGCCTTCGTATGGCAATTAAAGGCTGACTCAAGGTTGTAGAAAACGATGGACAATATCTTCAACACTAAATTCGTTTATCTGATTTTTAAATGCTAACTGAATTTGCCGGAAAAAGTTGTACAAATTAAGTCATGCATCTAATATGTACTAGGTGGGTTCACTAGTCAAATTCTTAGATATTGATTTTATCAATCAGTTTCGGACTACGCAGATAAAAATCAATAAGTGGCCGTGTCAAAGTCCAGACAAGGCGAAAAACAGCCACCTGGATATCGTGGATCGGCATATTCAGACTCCTGACGACCAGTGCCGTTGGTGCCGCCAGAAGGTCCAAAACTCGTCGAAGTCTGTTGAGGGTAAGAGACGGACTCGGAGTACCACGAACCGCTATTACCCGGGTTAGCTAGAACAGAAGCAGGCGATTAGAAGCGGTTACACGCCAAGCTGGGAAGCATTAAGCGATTCGTAATTCAAAAACCCCGTTTACTTCTTAAACCCGCGTTCTTAAGCAGTGGTGTAACTGGCATTTGAATTTGGTCAGGGCGATGTGTCGGCATAACCGACTTGTCTCGACAACCATAGGCCTCAACCTGGCGTCTTGTACAACATGCTCACACACGCAATGAGATGACTCATCCGAGTTCGAGGTCAGCTGGTGCTTCATCAGCTTCTTATACCCGCAATCACAAGTCGACTAGCGTGCGACCTGCGCCGGTATTTGTGTTTATTTTCCGTCACTTCTCCAAGACTTCTGGAATTGTTGATATCTACTTTTGTAGCCAATAAATAAGTCAGCCAGTTTCTCACTTTTTTTTCATATGCTTGTGTCAAATTTTCAAAATCGGCATATCGATTGTGCTCCGTAGGTGCCAGCGTTCAGCAGAAAGATATTTACAGTACCACCACAGCATCCTATGTCGTGATAAAAATCCAAGCACGTTAGCTGATGCTTAGTGCTTAAACTACTCACGAGCGCTATTCTCATTGGCTAAGAGTTTATGACTCACCGATTCGATAATTGATTTTCGTACGCTGACGCTAATTTACTGTAACCCGTGAGACACGCATGTCCTTGCTTCCAACTCACCTTAACCCGCCTCATTACTGCTCAATCAATAAAATGTTGACACCCTAGTCCCCAAGGCGGTGTCAATGTGGTGTGCCACTGTCACAAGTGACGTCTCACGCTACTCGGAATTCCTATTTATGGTTTCATGTTACCGCGACGAGAGTGTCATTTGGCAAGCATCGCCTCTCAATAGCCGACTTCTTTTTATTCATTATGCTTGACTTTAATGGGTAAATACACTGACACCTGTGTCAATTTACAAGTCACTGCGACGCCACATTCTTGCGTTGTGTTTTAAGCCAGGTTCTAATTGAATTTAAACGTCATCCTTTCTTTCCATGCTTAATTAACCAGCCTGACAACTTGCGTGATTGAATTACGCGTGTACCGTCTTTTGTAACATGATACCTTAGTCTGATCACCAGGCAGCTTTCTGGTTCAGTGCATTTCACTCTCTGATGCTCAACATGACTCAGACATAGAATTCTCTCCTTGGAAACTTCGAAAAAAGCAAAAAAAGGCTTTTGACTGAACAGAATCGCAAGGAAGTTATTAAATTTAACTAAAAAGATGACCGCTTAAATACAAAGTGGCAACTGCGGCGGAACGAAATCCACCAGATAAGTGACTTAGTGCACAAGTTCAATTTGACCAATTAAAATTGACCTAAAACATCATTGGTGGATGTCATACTTGGTTAGCAGGCCACTTTAGCTTTCAGCCTAGCATTGGGATATCTCAAGTTTGTAGACAGAGTGGAAACAATATCTTGCGTCAGACCAGCTTGTGGTGCACAAATTTGGTGTGGTTGAGAGCTTCATGATTAAAAATGCTTTTAAGAACACTAACAGGAGGTGTTATATGGAGATTTGTGAGTAGAATAACACTTGGATCCATATTAGAGATCTGACTACCGCCTTTTTATCATGACAAGGTCAAACGCATCTCCAGATCGGAGATTCTGTTTCGGCTTCAACTGCGTCTGAGCCGACAACTGTTTCACTTGGTTTTTGACTGTTGCTTTCTGGACTAAGCGAAACGGCATGCATACATGCGGGACTACACGGAAGGCTGTAAAATGTCGATATAATAGCTCCACTAAACTACGGTTTCGAAGCAACGGCTTCAAGCACATTAGTTTGGCATCTGGGCAACCTAAATTACGCATTTAGAGCTCATAATATTGCTGATTAATAAGCAGCTGAAAGCAAGAATCATGCTGTACTCATGCAGTAGTGTCTAAAATCTCACTACACCATTATAGCACCTCAAAACCTTTCTATTGTCAATCTTCCTCCCCTTTTTTTTGTTATTTTGAACACGATCTTCGTCTTTTGTACAAAAAAAACGACTTTATGCAAGCAAATTAGTTTGAGTAGTTAGGAGCCAATTACAAAACGGCCAGACCAATTCCTTGTTTGATTGGACAGAAATTCTAAAGTATACTGTGTGGAGCATGCTCATCACGTCTGCCTAAGTGGCCTCAGCCAAGGTTCGAACCCCGGACTGACTGACACGAGAAGCCTCCGACTAAGTTGGTATTATCACGAGGGCGATCATTCGGTTTTAAGGAAGCGTATAATAACCCAACTCATCGCCAACTCACCTATCTGTCCATTGGTGTCCATCTGAGTTGCCGATTTGGGCTGAACTGGACATGTTGGCGGACCAATCGGCTGGCTGTAATTTACCTAAGATGGAAGTACATCCAACAATCGAATCGCAGAGGTACAAAGTCACACAACAAAAGCCGCTATCCAGAATTCGTTATACCAGAGTTTTGCTGTTGCAGTCACTGTCCAACATTTCCTGTGAGGTTTTCATTTGTACTGGTATTGAATTCAAAACATGATTTTGCAATTTTAGTAGAGCCAGAAATGAGATGTGCGCGATAACACCTAACACAGCTTATCAGGAGTTAGGATGCAGATTTCTTCAATGGGTGATCTGTAGTCAGTGCGAAGGACAAAATTGCAAGTACAAGCAGACTTTGATAAAACAAAATCGACGACATTTTATTTTTGGAATGTAACTTACCCTGCTCACATTCTGTGCGATAGTCTTCTGACAGCGCGCCATCGCGTCTTCAGGAACGGAGATTAGGCGTCCCTTGGAGTTCTCGTATTCTTTGTGGTACTGAACCTAAATGTTCAATATTTACTGCACAGTAAACATCTCTCCTATTTATTTCAGAGCTTCCTTTTCGCACGTTAAATCGACGGTTTTACTCCTGACTTAGGTCCGGTTTTGATTACGCAGATTATCGAGTTACGTGGCCGTGGCTGCTGATTTAGGCTTATTGAGTCACCGGGCAGCGGCTGCTCTGGAATAATCGTTGAGGTGTACGGTTACGGGACACGCATGAATCACTGCCACATCGATGAAACACTCTATGGTGTTTAAAATGACTTCTTGAGGCAACAGAACAAGAAATGTGAGCCTTCCTTCCACCTATTTGGAAAAAGGAGAACTCGGTGGATCAAGAGGTACCAGGGATTCTAAAAGTGGCATCCACGCCTCAATTGCAATGCCGCTAAGGAATAGAACGATAAACACTCGACATGTGAGCGACGCCATTAACTGCGACGAAGAAATCACTTGGCGCATCACGGGGCACCAATCAGGTGACACCTCCACCGAATTCGATCGAGGACAGGAGGATTTCTCACAAACATTTCACACGCACACACATGCTAACTGGCTCACCTTGCTCATATTCCTAGTGTTTGCCGCGACTTGCTGCATTTCTGGGCTGTCTTTGACGAGAGTGAACGATTTGGGATTTGGATAGTGTCTAAAAATTGGTAGACATAGCCAGTAAAAAAAGCTAACATGTCCAGCAGTGGACTTCCCGTCCAAATAGGTCAAGTGTCTGGCTAACGAAACTTATGAAAAACCTGACTGTGGGTTCGTGAGGAATGCGAGGTCAAAATCTGGTCACGTGATACCACATTGATTGGGTGGGCCACTTACAAAGGTGCTCAACACTACTGCATGTTGATTGGGTATTGGTTTGCACCATAATTGGAATAGTGTAAAAATTGCCGCATCTTTCTAGTTAGAGTACAAAATGAGGAATAATTTGTGTATTTGTCAACTGAAGGCTTCTAACACCAAGCCAATCATTCTGCTCGTTTCGTCACCCATCGAGCATGGAGGTCATTGGCTGGTTTGCTGGGCTGCTTCCCATTATTACTAATAGCACACAATTGGGTGAATTTGTGAGCTCTGAATTTTTCAACTCATGCACAATTTCTGGCCTCACTTGAATTTGCAGAGTGCTGGCGGATTAGTAAAAGGTCTTTGGTGGAGATTGAATATGAAATTGACGAGTGAAAAATGTAAGGATGAAACCACAGATTTGTGGATTTGCCTACAGTGATAGATATAGGTTGACGTGGTGAATGCATTTTGGGAAAATCTAAGACAAACAGTGATTTCATTAGGCAACAGAGTTTGACATGTAAGTTTGCCTGCGATTTTTCATTAAGTTCGCTTTCATCCGCAATTCTACACGTGGCATAATTTGTGAAGACTTTTTCAATTGAATCTAAATTTGAAATACCCTCGGGGTCTCTTGTGGTTTTGAAAGAATCACAGACTAGTCTATGCGAGCTACATAACTTCTCACAATAGCTGAGTACACGATGGCAACTGATTAACAACTCATTCGATGGCGCTGCATTCTATACGGATTCCATCAACAGGGAAACAAGGCTTCTGAAGCACAGTGGAAATCAATTTACAGTGTCCTTGGGGCTGACACCGTGTCCCATGAAACGTGTTTTCGTTGATAAAAGCTTTCTAGGAGTGGTAATTTCGATCCCAGTAACTGAGCCTGGACATCAGTCTCGGAACTTTGAGGATGCGCAGTTGCAAGCTCAGTTAGACGAACACTCAACCTTGCAGCTCAGTTAGGAGTTGTCCAAACAGCGTTTGCATCAAGCACTTGCACCACCAAATAGAAAAAAATTCAACAACTTGGAAGTTGGGTCCCCACGCATCTGCGGACCGAACACAATGTAGGCCAACGCTTGAACACACATGCCGGTCACTGCTTGCCCACCGACAAACAGCAGTGAATGGACGTCTTGTGGGAAAGTGTGACGGGTGATGAAAAGCATACTTTTAGATACGAGAATCCCAAACATTAATGGTGTTGAGTGTTGATGCTAGGCAGCAACCTGGTACAACGACGCCGAAACAGAACATCAACTTAAAGATGGTTCTCCTGTGCATCTGGTTGTGGGACATGAGGGGTACACTTTTTTACAAACTCCTGCGACTTACAAGACTCTCTTGAAATTGGAATGGGAAGTTCTGCCACACGCGGCATATTAACCAGACGTGGCCCCCCTTCCGACTCATATTTGTTCTGGTCAACGCAGCTGCACCACGCCTTATTGGTTACTACGTTCAGAAGGCTGGACGATGTGTGTAAGTTCGTCTATGACGACTTTACTGCCTTGACGTAGCCTGCAAATGTCTTTCACAGCTGCCTTCGTACGGCAACTGAGAGATGGCACAAGATCATGAAAAAAGGATGAACAATATCCTTAAGATTCATTTCGTTGTTTTGAAGTTTATGTAGTAGCTAAATTTGCTGGAAATCCTGTACGGTTTTAATGCGTGTTTTAGATCACAAAACGTTACCATTGAGTCAAACTGCTTTCAATTACAGGAAAAAAAATGTGAACTGATAGCATAAAGAATTGTTGAAAGTGCTAACAAACTGCTCTTACACGGGACAATAAGGTAATCCACCGTAACCTTTAAAGTTGTGAATTCCCAAGATCTTATTGCAGGTCTGACATCGGAAACAGCTTTTGTGCCAAACCTGAAAATTTGAAAAGATTGCTTATTTAACGTGCTTAGTAGCTAGACATTATTTTCTGGTTACCATTAGGCAATTTTTTTTGAATTTCTCTAATTAAAAATGTTATATTTGTTATTTAAGAATTTAGAACAACATCACGTAAATAGTAATGTACAGTAAAAACATTTATTCCTGGACAAATAATTTAAGGATACATTATCCAGTAAACCTTGTTTGCTTTCAATCATGAAAAAATTGATTATGAATTTTATAATTGTGTTATAAATAGCGTTTTCGAAAGCGAACAACACTTGCTCGGATGCGTCTCTTGTATTGGAAAGAGCCAATGAACCCAAGTGAAAAGTGATAAGTGAAATTCAGCTTCACCGTCCTCGTTGTACCCGTTTATTAAGCTAATATGATTTCACCAATTGAACTTTAACATGGTTATAAAAAGGTTGATGCATTTATAAAATCATAAATACGGTAAAAATGGCTAAATTAATAATAGAATCAAATATTTCGAATGGACCTAATCGTTATTGTTATTTACTGTTATTTCGATAACGTCAAGTGTGTCTGTTAAAATTGAAGACCTTTTAAAAAAATCGCGTTAGGAAAAACAAAAACCGATATTCCATAATGGATGCTAGTCATGAAGGTAGTTAATGGCACGTAAAATCAAATTTATTCCGAAGCTCTTGTGAAATTAAAGAAGCAGTAAAGTAAAATTACTATGCTAAGACGTAAAATAACAGAGTACGTTTTTAAGAAAAAACATACTTAAAATAACCGAAAAACTATTTTATGACCATATTCGAGTACATAATTATAAGGTGATGGAGACAAACATATTTCATTTACATACAAAACGAGAAGGATGCTAGTTGCATAGATTACTGTAATGAGTTAAAATGCAACATAACTATATATAGAAAGGGCATTTGCAGTTAAAACATTGTGTTTTCAAATGCAAAAAATTAAAAATTTTTTCTAATGGATAATACCGAAATCGAAAGTTCTCAAACTATTTATTGCCTAAGACAGTCTAGGTAAAACATGTTTTAAATACCTTGTCAAGACCTCTAATTTCCTCGATGGGATAGACAGTTTTCCCGCAAGCTGCGCATTCCTTCATTTCTCTCAAGTCAAGGACAATTCAAATTAGGAAGTGATGACCCAAATAGTGACAGGTTAAATTTTCAAAGATTTTAAACAATTTTAGGTCAGACACTGTTTTAATGATTGTATAACAATACCATATCAAAATCTACACAAAGAACTTGACAAAAATTTTTAAATTTACTAAAATGTGTTTTTTTTCCCAATTTGACAGACTAATATCTGTTGCATATCCTTATATTTCAAACATGAGTGTAGCAAAATACACTAACTATCATATTTCAATTTAGTGTGTGAATATTAAATGGGTAAAAAAACCTTAATTTTATCTACCAAAAAAAATTTCGCGTGATTAACGAACGCATTATAGTCACAATTTAGCCTTTTTGCAATCCTAGTCAAAAAAATTCGCAAAAAGCTTTTTTTATTCAAACCTTTTTTGACGACTTAAAAGCCTTTCTTAATTTTTATCAAAGTCAACATTCTACTTTTAATAATATTGAGGATCTATTTTTTAATTTTTCGTAGAATGATCATAAAAGGATCTTAAATAAATCACTGCCAAGCTATTTAGTTTCGAAAAAAAAGAAATTATGTGAAATTTTTTCGACTCATTACATGTAAAGCCTATATTTGGTAGGGATTTCGGTAACTGAAAAAATGTAAAATATTGTGTTTTGTACATTTTTTATGGCAGCTAACTCAATGGCCTCATTATTTGAAAAAAATATTTCCTACCAGTAATTGCTTTATTCTTATTTAAAAATTATTCGAATGAAAATTTTTGTTTATTGCTATCTTTTATTCAGTTTTAATGTCAAATGAATGAGCATCTGCACGATTACTTCAGTGAAGTAAACCTCAGAATCTTGAGCAATTTTCGGCTTTTTTGACGTAAATTTAATTTCTTTAGCGACAAATACTGGCTTATTTAGGAAATCAGACATTTTGCATTCTTTGGAAAAAAATGCTGCTTCTCCACACTAAATTGACTCATTTTTGAGTTTGAAGTTTTGTGTAACTGAATATGAATATATCAAAAGAGTTGTGATTTTTGCCATGGGTTTCTTATGCTTCCGACTTTTATGGCGATTTTGAATTACTGAACCTTTCATAACACACACAATTCGTAGGATTCTCCGAACAACATAATAACTAACACAAATTGGGATTTCTAACAATAACTTTGACCACTAACAACTTATTGCATTTATTCTTGCATTCATCATACCTATTTTGAACAGAATATACGAAATGTCAAGAGTCTAAGAAAATATTGCAAATCTTTTCTAAGTAGCAATTAAAGATTAGGCTTGACCAAAAATGCAGTGACCTTATATGATACGAAATGGCGATGAATTTGCAAGGCCTGAGTTGTAATAGCCATACAATATAAAAGAAATTTTTTCAGATAATGATATGGAGGTACAGCTGAAATGCAGGCGATGAACCACAGATTGAGTCAATGGGCAAACGAAACATTTTTGAGAAGACGATTATTGTATGCGACGGCGAAGTGTTATTGTGAGGGGAAGATTAGTTTTTCTGATAATTGAGAATGTCTGAAAAAGTAAAAATTTATAAAGGGGTTGTCAAGGATAAATCTTGATGCATGGTTTGCTGATCCGGGTAAATGCCAGAGAGAGTATAAATTGGTTTTCAAATAAATCACATGTATTATACAAACGTTTACCGATCTCGAAGCCGAAAAAAATACTGTATCGGCCTTTTTAAAGACAAAAGTGGTTTAAATACTATTCCTTTTCAAGATAAAAAAATATGATGGCTGGCTACAATTAAAGGTTTTTACTCTGATAAAAATTTGGGCAAAATTCTCAAGTGTAATATTTTTTTAATTTTATGCTTTAACCGTTTTTTAATGATTGTTTTATGTGTTTTACTAAATTTGTTTTGTTTACATCCAATAAAATGGCCACCCAATTAACAGATATGGTCTGGTTGCATTATGAAGCAAACGAGAAAAACGCCTAAATAGGTCTAAACACAAATCGTAGAATTAACGCAAAACTTAGGATCTAAAAGGCTGCAAATGTAAAGGTAAATTAGGTGTCACTCTTTTGTGCCTATTACAGATTAGATATAGCATTTTTTGATGAATCTTTGTGAAAAGACTGAAGTTGTCACTAAAGAACTCCTATCTATTTAAATTTTGAACAAGTGTTATTAATGATTTTTGCATTCGTTTTTAAAATTGAAATAACAGGTATAAGATTCACGCGTAAAAATCATTCCAAGTGCCATCATTTGTTTTAATGAATATTTTAAACACCCAACTTGTCGAATAACGGTGTTTTATCTCGTTGTCTTTCGTAATGGTTAATTCTGCACCACAGAAACCATTTCTAATTGGTGTAAGCGGCGGTGCAGCGTCGGGGAAGGTAATTTTTTGGCATTACCTTTATTGTAAAGTCTGAAGCCTGTCGTCGTGTCTCCGAAGCGCTGCTTAAAAAATCCAAAGGAAAGCAGTCTATAGTTTTATCACTGTCATCTTTCTATTACCCGTTATCAGAGGAAGACATTAAACTTGCTGAATTAGGAAAACTTGATCTTGATCACCCAAGTGTGTCAATCGTCTTTCTAATTTTAACTTTTTAGGAGCATTTGATTTTGAAGCACTCTCCGAAGCTTTAAAAAAGATACTTAAAGGGGAGCCTGTGGTTCTGAATTGTTATGATCCGACTGCATTTTCAAAGTAAGGTTCTCGCTTGGTTTTTTTGTCCTGTAGCACCCCACAAAAGCTTGAAATTCCTCCAGGAATTGATGTTGTAATTGTTGAGGGAATCCTCACATTCTACCAAAAGGACATTCGAGATATGTTCCACATGAAAATCTTTATTGAAGCTGATGCCGACACGCGGTTGTCTCGCAAAGGTACATTTGGTTTCTTCCGAGTAGCCTTTTAGTTCTACGTGATGTGCTTGAGAGAAAGCGAAATTTGAACACCGTTTTGGAAAATTACTTCAAATTCGTAAAGCCTGCATTTGAAGAATTTTGTCTACCGGTACGTCAATTAGTAAAAGTTCTATATGCTTGTATAAAATATGGGTTATCTGTCTATGATATCACGCACAACTAGTTGTTTTTTCTTGTAATTGCGTTTCAAAATCCTTTTAAGTTTTCAGAAACGAACAATGGCGTGGATGATTATTGTCATTGGTCATTTTTGTCTATTTAATGATTGTTACTTTCCCTGACTGTTCGTTGATATCTAATTGCCAAGAAGTAACGTTACTGACTTATTTCAGACAAAAAAATATGCTGACGTAATTCTCCCACGTGCGCCGGACAATCGAGTGGGCGTTGAGTTGATAATTGAACACCTTGTCCAAATGATGTCTGCTCCTCGTCTGAATTCCTCCGCCGGGAGTGGACAGAGTCGTTTCCGTAACCAATCGGAGTCGGCCGTAGCCGCCGTGTCAATTCGCCCCCATTAAATGCGCCTTGTCCGTCTTACAGTTTTACAGTCCTAGCCACCGAACCATAAATAGCTTATCCCTTAAAAAAGCATTCGTCTATCGTATTTACCCAGACTCCCACAAAGTAGTTTATTGCTTAGTTATTTTCGTGTTCGTTCGATTCTGCTATCTTTTTCCTGTTCACATTTACACGTGAGCAGTCGTTTTTTTACGTGTGAACGTTCCCTTGTATCATTGACGATTCAGGTAACTGTACAATTAAATTTTTTAAGTCCATACCTGTTGATTTTTGTTACAAACTGACGTTTGGTGAAATCGCAGATGCTCAAATTGTGCTGTTGAAAAATCGCTGCCACACCTCTCTTGATGGTAAAGTGTCTTCTTCATTTTTTAAAAACAGAAGCGGAGTACTCGTACCTTGCTCGGGTCAGGAGATTCTGTAGCGGAGTTATGTTCGGTAGTTTCTCCTCAAGTCGTGCGGAGGCTGCGTTCAAACGAGAGCTCTAATCTCACAGCGTCCGCGTCTGCTGCGAAATGTGCATCGCCTTGGCGTTGAAGAGATAATCTAGTGATGATTAGCTTGTCACTTATTCAGATTTTTCCCGGGTAGTAGTGTGGCACCATCGGCTTGCCTTGAGCCTTGGTAACACAGTTCAGGAATTGGTTTAACGTGCGTGGTGAGGTTGGTTAGTAGACTGTCAAACTGGCTGGTTCCTAATTATTGATGCGATAAGTCAACAGGCAGATGCTTCAGCCAGGCATAACACCTTTTGCGATGCACTTAGATATTGTAGTGCTCTATTTCGTAGTACCCTGCAATGCACGGTGAGTGGGCCTCCAATGTCCACCTTTTAGTGTTCATTTACTCAGAAAAATGCGCCAGGGCTTAGCGAACACTGAACGTCTGATCCACAAACCCTATCTCCTTGATTTTGCACATTTTTTTCATAAATGGTGGGCAGACAGACATTCTACTAGGTTGAAATCTTCCCTACCAAACACGGCTGGCCCCATCCACCAAATTCCGTGCAGTAATTATTTTTCCTGTCTAATTTTGCTAAAGACAGGTGAGTGCGTTTAAAAAATCAAATTTGTGCGCGGTCAACTTCGCGGGTTCTACTGTCAATGGACGAGGCTTATTCATTCTCTCAAGCAGTGGCGCTCACTCAACTTCAAGAAATTTCATAAGCAAAAAACGCGAAACGGATCTCCTGCCTTGCACCAATATAGTTTACAGTAAATTTTCAGCGTTTTGTGCGTGTATTTCCTGCGAAATGATTGGAGCCGGATGGATTGCCTAACTAGTACTGATCAGGGCGACATCTAGATTTGTAAGAGATACATGAAGACGATAATTTGAGATTGGATAATCCAGCGTGCATCGAATAAACCGTAACTATCGTGCGTGTCATCACCAGTTTCGAAGTCTAATCTCCACATTTACACACCTGGCTTGTTAGCGCCTTCATCGAAAGCTAGTAAATGTGTCTACAGTTAGCACTGTTGGCAAAAAAGTCTATTGTCACAATGAAACTCCGCTAAATGTATCCACGTTCACCCAATTGGACTGCACGTCTGTCCGATATGGATAGACCAATCGCGATTCAAGTGACACACTCTGTGCCCCCACCAGCCAATCTGAGCACGCCGTGAATATCGACCTTGCCGTGGCCAGTCAGAATTCCCCTTGCACACGTCACACTGTACTCGGTCAAAGGGGTGTAGCTCCCCTAAACTTGAACAGAAAAATTTTCAGACAACTGAGAATGAAGCATTGACATAACTCTGATTGATTGTCAAATTGAAACTAGAAATTTCAATAAATCCGCTGTCCAATTGGTTTCGCTTATATCCTAGTCGAATTTGAGACAAATTCGTTGACCCGTTTCCAGATGCACCATTTAAATAAGAAGGAAAACCATATAGTACACCATTATGACATTTGTTAAGACTAAATTTGATTTTAAATTCTCTAATTTAACTGTCTCTAAATGTGTAGAAGGAATCTTACGTAAGAGGCAAAACTACGGAATGATAAAATCGATACGAAACCATGAGTCATAGACCCGTTGGCATTGTATTTAAGAATACCGTCGTGATTTGAGTGTACTTGGGGGTTCCCTTTCTTGTCAGGGCAAATTTCCAAAGATGGCAAATTTCAGTTGAATGGACAAGTGCTGTCGTCAATTAGTATTCCTTGGTATCCTTAACAGATCGATTTTAGGTATCTGGTAGTTCTTAAACATTGCCAAGTGTGTAGGTGCTGTCTCGGCTCGAATTTTGAGGATCAACCGCGCTGAGGAATAGATGCGAGCATTCAACAACCAACGAAACCTCGGAAAACCCCAAGTCAGAAAAAAATTAATGTCTACAACCAAACTAGTGCACTAAGGTGATCATAGCAGTGAAGCCCACACGCATGTAGTCACGTGGTCTTTGTGACTCAACGCCTCAAAGGCGCACAAGAAGTGATTACACGCGTCACCGCTACGACTTAACCCAGTCCTCGGGTGATTTACTATTCCCATCCTCCACCGGCCATCAAGGAAAATGCTTTGTTTAAAATACCGTTTTCTTGTCGCCATAGTGATGACTGACGCCTGATCTAGCAACTGATTGGGTAATTTTGCGACACCTCTAATCTGGTGATGTAACTGCTATAGCTTGACTAATTGTTCGTTTGGAGCATCGACAATGCAGAAGACAGGACTGGTTTGTCAAAATTATGTCAGTGCTGGTGGATTCCATCTACACTCTAACAGGTTTCCACGAAGTTAAATTCCATCAGCATCTTGACAGGTTCCTAGGGAATTGAATTCCGTCGGCTCCAGGACGTGCTGTCACGGAGTTAAATTCCATCTACTCGCGAACAGGTTGCCTCGAAGTTGGATTCCATCTTCGCCCTAACAAATTTCCATGAATTTAAATGTAGTTGGGACCACTTCGAAGTAGGTGTAATGGCATGGACAGACAGCATTTTCGATTGCGCAGACCTCGAAATAAGCGGTAGTCGTGTGGTGCATATTCCACGGGAATACGAGATCACTTCCAAACCAAGTTACAGGTGTTCTCCACGTGTTGCGACGTGATTTGCCAATTCTAGCCAAAGTGCCAATTCTAGCCCAAATTACCATTGCGCAGATATCTTGTCTTACGCGAGTACCCATCTCACACCCTGTGCGACCTTGACCTGACTGACTAATAGGAGTTGACTTCTTTACCGTCCTCCTCCCCAATAGGGTTTCTTTAGCATTTTACCGTTGGCGGATTTTGATTGGTTGTTCTATCGCGGTAAAATCAAACTTGAAAAATATCCGTTTCGCTGTCTAGATCAACTTTGATGGGTTAGCCAGAACGAGGATGTTAAAATGCGTGCAAAAATTTCAAGAACAAAATTATTTACACCAATTCTGGTCTCTTTTGTCCTGTTAACCAGTCAAGACTCAAAGCCACGACTTATCACCAAATCTTGACATTTCATGACCTCTAGCTTAAACCGAAGGTGACAACTATCAAATATCAAAATGGAGATGTCACTATATTTTGTAGAAATTCTTCAAAACCATTTTTTGAGTGGCACCGCGTTAAATGGGTGTGCAACTACGTCGTCAAATTACATCAGCCATGGCCAATAAAAATTTCTCGCAGATAAACTTCTCTGCGTCCGTAAAAGTAATTGGCCAGAACGTGATAAAGTTAAACAACCACATCATGAATACGAGATCTGTGGATTGGAGAGGCATATAGTCTAGGATTATATTCACACAAAAGGCTCTGCACCAACTTATGCAGCCAATCACGTTGCTGAGTCTCGAGATGAAGGCATTTTGCTAGATGACAATTCAAGACGAAGTCAAATTCACCAAGCGAAGGGTCATAACAGGCGCACACACCATGAGGTCAGATAGATTGACCCCTTAATGTTTTACTGGACCAGTAGCTAGGTGGAAGGTCACTTGAATTTCAATCACCCAGCGAGTGTTGCTCCACACCAAATCGGTCTAAGCAAGGTTCAGCCGATGGGAAGTAAGTTTCAGTTTGCCGAAGTCAGTGGTATGTTGGGTCACGTCTACCAGCTAATAACACGGTTCATTTTCGGTTCAATGTCGTTGACGCCGACATTGTTGTCAGTAAACAACTTCGCATCGCCTTTAAGAGCTCTCAAACTAACGTGACAGCTAATTCTACGAAATTACACTTTCTGTATTCTGTCACGAACTCATCTCATTGGTACAGAATCGCTGAGAGCTCTCTGAATGGAGAAATGATCATTAGTAAATGCAATTGACCGAATTAACCCGACCTTTTGCGGAACCAAAAATAGTTCTCTCTCTCCGCGAGGCCGTGCCCGTACTAGGATGATACTGCTGGTGCTTGGAAATGGTTATACACGCTCCTCGAACGTGCTCGAAATCCAGCTAAGTACTAGGACAGAATTGATTTGGCGGTGAGATGAGATTTACCAATCCCTAGTCTAAGTATTTACTTAATTTGTTTAAGTAGCCCTTACATTTCAAGATTGCTTGGAGGAAAAACGTCAGTACACTACTCCCCGATATTGAGGGTGACGAGTCCATTTTCTATCGTAAAGGCAGCCCGATAAACCTCTGCCCACACTCCTCACCTTTTTTAAGCTTTCAGCCTGAAGAGTGCCAGAAACCTTACTATAATTGCTTTTTCCTCCGATTTTGTGCTTTTACAAGACTTGGAATCAGTAAACCAGGCGTCTCTACCAAAACACTTCAACGAACAAACAAACGGTTACGTCGTGATTTGCGTTGGTGGATAATTTTCCTTTAAAAACATGAAGATGCTGTTTCCCCTATCCTTCTTCTTGATTGGCTAACAAGCCGTAGAAAGGAATTCGGAAACATCAACTTAGCAGCTAGAATGTTGATGTTTTTTTTTGTTTAAGCAATCCTGCGGAGTATTTTGATGAGCTGACATTAAATCGGCTACAGGTTAATTCAATTTTATTGTTTTATTGCTTTGGTATTAATTACACAGACGACAGTCGCGCCGACATTAAATGTCCAGCCACTCAATTTACAGCTGACACGAGTCCGCAATTCCCTTTCTACACGGTTCTTCAAGGGTTTTGTTCAGCTTGGAAGAAGAGCTAGATGTTATCCTTGATACTTCTGTTCTGAATGATCGAATCAGGCGCGTTCAAGCGGCGGTTATTTATCAGGTAGATTTTCGTACGAAATCTTCTCTTCGTCACTGAAATTCACAGTGGTGACAGATCGTTGTCCTGAAATAGGTAGACGATTGAGTTACTCAAAAATTGTGCAAATCGATTTTGTTGTCTAAGCTCTATCCAATGACGATTTGTTTCATGCTGTCAGATAAACACGCGCCAGACAGCGTGAGCGAACGCTAATTCAATCGATAATCGTGAGTGCACGAACATCGAGATGTTCGTTCAGCGATCGATATTAAGCGTTCCTTTGTAAAATGACTCCTTACCACGACCCTCTTCATCACCATGTCCTCACCACACAAATAAATCAGCCAGCGTAGGTCTGTGGTCTTTATCAATAAATAGCTAAACCAGATTTGTGAAAAAGTTAGCGTTCATCAAATTTTTTAGTCTTTAGATTAAGTGTCAATCTAGTCGTTCAAGGTCAGATACTAGCCAGTGGTGTGGCAGCCATAATTTGATTGGTTCAATCGGTTTCATTGGTTTTTGAAAATAAACAGGAATATTCGATCGTCCGATCCCTTGGTGAAGGCAACTCAGATGCGCGCCATCCCACTAGATCGATAAAAGGGCAGTTTTGTTTATGCGCTTCAGCTTTCCGTGGTATTTGCGCTGGTTCATCGCGTTCCCATAGCGGTTGCTCTCCATTCATCAGTTTATACTAAGCCCAAATATTCAGCTCCACCAAATTTGAAGGGGAAATCTGCCAAATCATGAGATTGCATTTTCATGTAATTGAGACGAATTAATTTTTTTGTCTACGGCGAATCAAATCGTATTCATTATCGTAGAAACCGTGGTTTAAGACGTGGAATCTCTTCAGGTGCGTTAAAGGATGACAATTGTGAGGTGGCGATGCGGGACGCGAACTCAAATCGATCAAATAGACTAATCAATGAAATCGAACCAACCACAAGTGAAGGTGGTGTTTCTATTGGTTGATTAAACCATTTGTTGTGGTGAGATACGTAGGAAGAGATTTCATGGATGTGGTTGCTTGGGATGACAGTGAAGTGTACTGGTTAATCGATTTACAATAAGGTAGACAAATTACTTGTTTGCAAACAAGCATTATTATTTATGGTGCCGATTAGTCTCCTGCAGTTTTTGAGTTGAAAGGTGTTCCATTCGTTTTAAATCTGTCTTGAATGGGGAAAGTTTTAGCACATCTGAATTATTAGAGTGAACCATGAATTCTGCTTTTCCTCATACTTGTGTTGGGCTGTGAATAATCGATACTAACTAAAAGATGTTGGCAGCATTACCACTGATGTTGCATACTCCAAGAACAAGATTAACAGAACCGCAGAAAACTTGTTGAGAAGCCTGTTGGATAGTTGGAATCCAGTATTTTTTATCCTGAAATGACCCAACCATTCAGGAGAGACTGTCGTGCGCAATCCTACATCCCCTTGGTGGCCCACATAACGGAACCTTTGACACCAAGGGTGACGTATTATCGCGCGATGGCGATAGCGCTCAACTAATCAGTGGTTACTTCACTCGACCGACAACCAATCGGCAGAAGGCAGCCTTGGCGTTGTCATGACAGCGAGGTGCGTGTGCGCGAGCAAGGGCCTGAGTACACACATACGCACACACACGCACACACCACGGGTGAGAGTCGAACCGCACGAGGGCTAAACAGATAATCTGCGGACGCGCACGTGTAGGGGGTGCGCGTGTAATCCCACGTCCGCACTTGACTCACCCACGCCTGCGTTCCGCAGCAAGTCAAACCGCCGCTTACTACGAAACTCGCATAGCGACACACACACACATACATATATATAGATAAAATAGGCGTCCGAGACGTTCCGCGGGAGGACAAGAGGATATGTCACTAGCCCAGATGATGCTGATACCACCTGCTGTGACTCCCTCGGTCAACTCTGTTCCCTCCGACTACCGCACGGACCAAAAGGCCACCGACAAGCCCCCCTTTCCCCCTAAGCGTCTCTTCAACCACCCACCAGACAGCCAGGCAGTGGCTGAGCCCAAATCCTCTCGACTGGGGTCAACGCACAAGTCGGCCTCGGAGGGCTTCGCCACGCCACCCTCGTCGGCATTTTTGGGCGCATTTAAGGCTCCCCTTTCGGTACCGCCGTCGGTCAACTTTGGGCTTAACGCCTGCCTTTCACCAGAGCCGACTTCCGTCCAGAACAACCGACCCTACCACTACGGATCACCGGAAATCTCGGAAATCGACGACGTGAGTTAATCATTGATTTCAGTTTCAAATCTGTGATTGAAATGAGGTAGAATTACTATTGGTTCTTGAACATTCTCCCTCGTGTGACATCTATTTGTTTTAATGGTAACTAAGAGAGCATAGAATTGGTTAAATGTTTCAAGTGTGACGTTTTGAGGGTAGAGACATTGTGTTTGGTTAAATTGAGGTCATCTACTATCAGTTAGGTTGACTTTACCTCAGACAATAGCACCTGACGTCCCACCTAAGCACCGGCCATAACGATGTCCCATGCAAAAGACACTTTTTGTTTGTAGAGAAGGCGAGTTGAGGGTGAATCAACTCACATGTCCACTGTCTAAGCACAGCACCAAACATTTAGTGAAAAGGGATAAGTCCAAATAAACGGGCATCTAGTATAACTGACATCCAGATTAACAAGGAGAGTGTCTTCCCCCATCCCTCCCTCCCCTCCTCTATATCCAATCACGATGGGCTGTAGAACAAGATAGTACCACTCGCAACGTTACATCTTTGAATTGAAGCAGTCAACGCCCATCGCCTGATCCACGATAATCTAGCACACACACACACACAACACATCGCCGCGCGTCAAGTTCCCCTCGATTCACTACTTCCCGCCTGCTTCCTTTCCACTCATTCAAACAACTGAAGTGTCATTGAAAGATAGACACAGAAGGTCTGCGTGGTTGTGTGAGTGTGCGTGTGTATTTTTAGCAAACACCAATTTCGAGCCATGAGAGCCCATGTGTGATAAATCCGCACACACGCACGATGATGAAATCACCAGTTTGTGGAACCACCCATGCTGGGTCACCACTTCAAGTCAGTACGCCATCCAACACCGGCACCACGAATTTGTCTCTCGGAGATGTGTGACTAGTGGAATTGCACTTCCATGTCGTCGCGGTGTGGGATGGTGGGGCAGCTTGAGCAAAGCGCTATTTCCACGACCCCGCACGGCATTCCTGCTAACTGCCGCCACCATCTCATGTCCACCTCCTGGTGACGTGGATGACTTGCCTCCAGTCGAACGATTCCAGCCATTTGTCGCATTTCACATCGCACTGACGACACGTCAGATCGGCGCATCTTGTGCCAGGTTAACGCATGTTGTTGCGTTTAGATTCAGCTTTGAGTACCAAGTACCTTCTCTACCGAACTCGCTTCTTGTAGTGAAAAATGAGTATTCAAAGGACATTTCTTCATGATATATTTATTTCCCAACAGTGCTTCATCGCCTTCTGACACATAGCTCGAGTTTCTTGAGTTAATTTTAATTATATACGAATGTATCAATTTGCCGATTTCGTGACGATTACCAACTGCCTTGAGTCGCTCGCTTTTCACATTGCAAACGCTTCTAATGTAGGCGGCATCGATTATTTCCGCTGAGTTAATTGCTGGAGGCTGGCCTCATTGGAGGTAGTGCGAGTGTCAGTGGGTTACTTGAGACCTACACTCTGCCATTTCACCTGGCTACCACTAAACTCTCACCCTTTTCCCGTACACTCAGCGTCCCCAATTTGTTTAAATTCACAACCATGGCAACTCCTGGTTGAGCTCAGGTGTGGCCTAAACTCGGGCAAAAATTTGTCCTTTTTTTTAAAGAAATTTGAACCCAACAAACTTCATTTTGACTTAAGTGAAAATGATTGGCAACAGTGAATCCCCCTTGTGTGCGGTGCCATCTTCCACTTAAGCAGAAAGTTCTGTCGAGTTGCCCCACCCAATGCGCCGTAAATTGAGTATAATCATTGAGTCAGGCGTCTCATGTGTGTGTGTGTACCTTCCTCGTCGTAAAAGTCAAACGTGAAGCTGTCTCGGCTGATGTGGAGAGCTCAGGACTGCATGACATGTCTGACCATCATTCGCCAGACCGGCTTTCACTGCCCCAACCCTTTAATCGGGCGAAAAACGTGTATTTTTTGCACTCCTAGTCACAGTGTTGTGGTGGACACCGAGGTGGTCGATGATTCAACGAGGGATTTCCATCTCCAACGGCGACAGGAATCAGCGTGTCGCCTAAGCGCGGTATTGCACACACACAAACACACACAAAGGCGCTCGTCTGCAGGCCCGAAAAAGTAGAAGCAAAATAAGGCGTGTGCTCACCTGCCCCACCCTACCGCAAACGCACTCGACAAGAAATTAAAACTGACTGTGCTGCGGCAAGTGGCGACGGCAGTGCCGCCTTCACGTCGATGATGACACCACCTTCTCCCGTGCCCTTTCTTGTCTGCACGTCGTGGCGTCACGTCCTTGCATTGATGGGCACGTCTGTTCTCCGCACGTGGTGCGCACGTCCGTGTTTTATCTCTCTGACGGTGGCGGCTGACGGTAATGAATGCGAGGCAGCTAGAACAATGGCCAGGCACGCACGTGCGCCCGCCTCACGGAAACATGTTTGCAGGGAAAAGGGCGTTGACGGAAGTCCGGGGCAGAAGAGCGCAGGGGCGGGAAGACGAACACAATGAAGCGAAGTTATCCAGCGGAAACGCGTCGTGACACTGTCGCCTCTGTGACTCACCGTTCGTTAAATTCACCAATTATGGCGTTTTTGGGCAGTACAACCTCACCTCCGCCACCGGATGTGGTATTTACCGACTACTCATCACATTGTACACCTTTTCCCCGAAGTGATAGTTCCAAATGAGAAAGATAGCTTTTTCTGCGACTGTCAGTACATTTGTGGTGTTCTGGCTAGTTGACGAGTCACCCCGAATGCAATCAACTTCTAAACACAACAGCTTATGCCTGGTCGAAGCCGTGAGAAGTGCCGCAAGTCGGGCTTGCCTGGAAGCAACAAGGCGCTTTTTTTCACGTCGCGAACAAATCCACTACACGGCGATTAACGTGTTCGAAGTTGTCGGTATTTGCGCACACAGAAGGAAGTAAGCCGGACTCAAACCAAACTCAACTCGTTAACTCAACCTCAGTGGGCCAAAGTGGATTTGTGTTGGAGTGTAAGTGTGTACTAAACCGGTTGA
>UXSR01005382.1:60370-89043 GCA_900604375.1 Mesocestoides corti | reverse complement strand
CTGGCGACAACTGACCGTAAAGAGACGCTTTCTCCTTGAAATTCATGTGGAACTCGAGTAACGACCTTAATAGCGGGTCCAAGACACTTCAGCTGATCTTCAGTTGTTGTGTTGGCGTGTAACATTCAACAACCTCCCTGCACAAGCACAAGCCCGTTTTGATGTGGCTTTGATTTGGTTATTGTCACCTGCATCAACTTCAATACCACTAACCCCACAAATCGCTTTGCGGGGGTTCACAGCTTTCATGTCAATCTGGGAAATAAACAGGATGGTATCTAAAATGCTTGTTGTGTTTTCCTTATTAAAACTGACGCTAAAGCATACACTGCCCCACAATTGCGCGTAATTTGTTTTTAAGCTACAACTGCAGGCAGGAATCGCACACCACAATGCCAAAAGTCCAGCAATTCAGGCATAACGCTGTGTTATTGAGGAAATCGTATTTACGCTCCTGTCAAATAATTAGACGCACATTTCTATGCTACAAAATGAGGAACTAGGAGGTGCCATTCCATGACGCTGATGCCATGCATGTGTTGTGGGCCCCAGCATGTGGTCTTGAACCACACCGGGGCCACGGAATTAACCCTGGCCCGATTACGCTTGCCTGATACCCGCGATGAACACAACCGTTTACTTACGAGCTCAACCACGTTGGTGTCGTTGTGTCATGTGTAAGGTTTGCGCGTGTGTATTTATACCTCGGATGTGTGAGTCATACATGCGCTAATATCGAGATCCAGGTCTGAGGATAATCCAAGATAAATATCCGTTTGAATGAGGGGGGAGTTGAGGATCCGCGCGGCTGGCGACATGCTGCGAAAAGGGGAACTCAGTGTAGGAGGTGGATCGACCGGATTAAGGGATGTGAATAAACACGATTCGCAACACATGTTTCCCACAACGTCCTTTCGGTTGGATAGCTTTAATGGTTTTGTTCTAAGCTGGTCGCGAAATACTAACCACGACGATGTCAAACAGACGGATTAAAGTGCCAAGTGGTGAAAATCCTTGGAATTTTTATCACGGGCTCAGCCAACGTTCCCAAAAGACTTAAAGAAGCACATTATGATTAAAACAGACAGATCACAACGAGTGAGACGGTTTAATATTAGGTGCCAAATTGGATTTTGGTTTCCTGGTTGTCATGGCAACCCACGTGATAACCATGCCAACATTAAACTCACTTCCAATTTCACTAACACGGCTTGTGAATTCGATAAAACAGCGTTCGACTATACATATTTAAATATCGCTTTTTGCATTCAAGTTCTGTGTGTTGATAGGAGCCCAATAATGGATGCCTTTACCGGCGAATCAGCATGAAAATAACAATTTCTTAAACCTGAAGAAACCAATCAGTACAAAGCATTGTGCACGACCTAGAGCCGAGACCAATGGGCTCTTAGCAGTTTGAGATTGGATGGAGAGGAACGGCCAATTGAGTGCTGGCAATAGACCCACACTGAGACAAGGCACCGCGCATTCGCCACAACTGTGATTGCGTAAAGGTGTTCGTGAATGATTGGCATTGGTAACATTAAAATAGTAATTAAACTACTTGCAGATAGCAAGTAAATGTGCATGAACCAATGAGCCTCCGTTTCTAAATACTTTAAATTAGGTTTTGTGAAAAATCAGATGCAATTTGGTGTACAGGCAGTATCCTCATTACAGTACATTCACACCAACCTGATATTTGCATGCTGATCCGACCATTTTTTGACTTTTGGATTTGTGCTAGAAATGGCGATTTGAAACCACTGTGGACGAACAACGGCACGTGCCGCAGGGTCCAAGAAGGCACTCACGCAAGATTTGAGCTGAAAGGCGAGTATCTACAAAGTGGCATTCTTTACCACAATTTTCGTTACCATGCGCAAAGGCTTTGCCTCAATTTCATATCAAGCGCCTTTATGTGATTGGTTCCATCACCCCTGTAGTCAAGGTCGCGCCCAAAGCACGCACAATTACACGACTCGGCGCCCGCTTCTAACACACCCACTGATATCACAGAAAAATGGTTTTCGGCGCAGTGATCGACTCGAGTACACAAATTTACCGTCATTTTTCAAATCAACCAATTTCCGTGTCTGCCCTGACAATGAGGTTAGTCATTCTCTATGACCTTAAATCGCCAAAACATGCAAAACATATTAACCGCGCTTAAGTAGAGACACGAATGCCCAGATTCAGCATGCCTTGACAGCATAATGCAATGCAGTTATTTCATAACAACCAAGTGCGCGCACACTTTAACCGACTTCCCCCAATTCGGAAAATACCGTAACCATTCGGCTGCATTAATCAACTTGTGAAGCATCTCATCTTTCCGAATCCAATGGCTTGCCGATAATTTGTCTGTTGTGAGAAGCAATTGCGAGGCAAAGAAGCGGACTGGCAATGCTGTAATTTTGGTTTACACGGATGGGTAACGTTGCATGTTTCGTGGGACCTCAGACAATGTGCTGTTTTTTTCGAGCCTTTTAAAAAGTGATGAATGTTGATTTTGGCTTGCTTCAGAAGCCAACTACGTGGGGTTTCGTTCACAGCTGTTAATTTACGGTTTGTGTTAACATGGAGTGAGACTGCGAAGAACCCAGACGAATCGTATTTCATGGCTTCCGTCAAACCTGGAAGACGTCTGAGGTCCTCAAAGAGTGTGTGTCGCGTTGATAGCGGAACAATACGGAACGCGAATGAATCAATCGGTATTTTGGTCGACCTACTGAAGTTGATGCTGATGACGGTGACCAATTCGAGGCCACATGTGAATCGGTCAGTGCTAGTGCAACTGTGCAAGAGTTTGCGCAGACCTCGTTGAGTGTTTCACACACAAACAACAACAGCAACAAGTGAAAATTACTTGGCGTGTCTCGAACGAGTTGTGAAGCAGCTCCATGCTATGGGTTCCAAATGACTCGGCAGAAATTCACTTAACACAACTACTCAGTCCTTGCAAAATGCATCGGAATCGTCGTGAAATCGTTGTTTTACAGCCAGTTATCGCTGGCGATGCGCCATCGGTCCACCGTAACTGAACCACCTCGATTGATAACGATCATGGTTTAATTTCGATGAACCAGCACGCGCCACATCAAATTCGCGTCACTTGATTAAAAAGAGGCACTGCCGCCAGTGTGATGGGAGTAAAACCAACCAATCAAATCGGGTGTCTGAAGTCAACAGACAATAAAATTTATCAGGAGGCAATCAGAGACAAATGGCGGGAATTGGTGAATGGCAACTGAAGCGTCTTCCAGCCCACACTTACTTTGTAACTTGGGGATGTTACTTGAACTGGACTGGACAGAAATGTCGCGTGCCACGCACAGGCTTGATCCTCAACCATGCAGCCCCAATTTGGCTGGTGAGTTGGTAAACGCCGAGTCTTCACCAACTAAGACTCGCATATCACGTAAAGATTTCAGCAATACAAAGGCAGGCTTTCTGAAAGCGTTCTCGCGTCTTGGGTAACCATCAAATCTCGCTAAATAACACCTCGCAAATTGCAATGCGAAGCTAAAAACGCGCTGCTTCACGCTTAAATCAAGCAGAAACTTGATCTGGTGTTTCTGTCAACGTATACAATTTTGCACCAATCGCTACAATTGTGACGCTTCTAATTCATGTTTCGTTGATTGGTTAATTTTAGTTAATGTCGCCTTAGCAAAATGATGCATTAAGCTAACGAGTTATCTCAACTTCTTAATACCAACGTATACTACATGAAACTAGATTTGATTACTTGTTATACGAACTATAAAATCAGGTCAGATTAAGGTCAAATGACGTAAAATAATTAAAAGAAGAGGAAAATTTCCCCAAAAAAGTGATTAAGAAGCGTTTAAAAAGAATTTCTCCTATTTTTAAAGCTATTTTAGCTACTCAGGTTATTATTGCAGTAAGTTGCTTTGAGAAAAAGATAGATTATTGTGAGTGGAGAAGAGGCCCATGCAACTACGATGCCCCATGTCGCACCGAGGCTTTGTCTAGACCTTCTTACAATCCTCCCAGCCAATGCAACGAACCAGTTGGCATTAAACTTAGATCCGGATTTGAAATGAGATCGACAAATTTATCCATCTCAAGAAGCATCTGACAGCGAATTTCGTAATTTGGGGCAGAAAAACATATTTCAAACCGACTTGTAACACCATCGTGTTTACGCAGACACGACAAGCAGACAGGAAAATCTGGTAAATGGTTTGTTTAGTGGTGATTGCCTCGAATTTCATCATCACGCCAACTATGACAGTTTACAAACAAAACAACAGAGGTAGATTGAATTCCAAATTTTCTTTCCGTAGACAAAAAATGGCTGAAATTACGCCATTTTTGGTTTGATTTAAAAACAACTTAGCTTGAAAATCGACAACAAAGCAATTGCTTTGAATGATGACGATAAAGATGGGAAAAGGAAAGGTAGAGGTGATAAGAGGAATGTTTTTTTAAGAAAGTGGGCGAACAGAAGTGTAAATAAAACAGCACGACCGATTACAACATGGGCCTTGTGACACAAAACCAGTGGAAGGTACTTGAAATCAACCAATCAACAAAGCGGCCACAGATCGAACCAGCATACTCACATCCATACCCGTTTACACAGTTCCGCGCTTGCAATTAGGAATGACCAAGCATTGATATTTAGGCATTCAGTCCAAATTCGAGTGTTTTTCATACATTTAGGGATGATTTTTTTTAAAAATTGGAAGGAATTGTGATCGCGTTAGTCCAGATCCACATTACTGATCATAGATTTGTATTCACGAGTTAAAACCAACCAATAGACAATCGTGCTTCCGTCGCCTAGACTTCTATAGACTGCAGAACCGATGAACACAGCTTAGGTAAACTAATCCAAGTACATACATAGTCCGTTAGTGGTGGCGTTGCTCCAGTGCTCATACACGCAAGTCGATAAAGAAGTTGATTGAAAGACAGCCAATGAGATTTACGCGTGAGCAATAAATCGATAATGCAAAAGGTTAGGTAGACTAACAGGACGTACTTTTAGGTGGGCACAGCTATCCCTTTCAGCGATGATATTTTCAATGTGCGATGCGTTGAGGGCCTCTAGACGCGCGTTGTCGCGCATCAACTGGATTAGGGTGGCCGCCATCTCTCCCTCATCTCCGTCATCATCGTCGTCATCATCATCATCATCCTCGTCGCAGCCGTCGTCGTCGTCCGAGGAAGTCGCGAGTGAGCTTGCCGTCAGTGAACAATGACGATGATGATGCGGCTGGAAGGTGTGCGTCGAGCCGAGGAGGTGCTCGTTCTCGTGGAAGTACTGCCGCACCTGCCTCTCCCTGACCTCTCCCGACGCCACCATCTGACTGATGCACATCTAAGGGGAGTTGGAGAAGACTTACAACACACCTCTATCCACCACAACTCTGGCTTCAAACGTAGCAATCTGTTCCCCTTGGCGCGAGCTTGTGTTCGCGTTGCTATTTGTTGGCGACAGCTTCCACACGCTGTGCTTTGAAGGGCATCGCAATGATTCAAAAAAGTCCTTCTCAAGGAAGAGATGGGTGATTAACAGCGATGACCTTTAGTTCGAACGGACCGCGGTCGTATTAACACATGTGGATCCCCACATGGCAACACGATTCTTATCACTTTGGACAGAATCTGTGTATTCCATTCCATTTCCAAGATACGGATTCAGCGGTCTAAAAGACGATCGGGTCCCAACTACCTCTCGCTCACTCATCACTGTCCACGTTGAACATCAGCCCAGCGCGGATTCCAGTCGTGTGGTTGCAAAACACTAAACCCCCTGATTTGGAGTCAGTAGGTGAACAATTGAACAAGAAAAATTCACAGCCTGGGTTGCTGTTACAACTTTCGAATGACTATCGCTGCTGGCGCTGTCATGTTGGCTTTACACGAGGGCCAAACGGACGATTTGAAGTAGTTTTTTCTTGTCAAGAAACAATTGTAGCCTTTTAAAGCGTAATTTCCGGTCAATCAGAATGCAGACACGCGGCATTTTCCTACATTTCTTGAACCAACGAAAACCATCTACCGAGCTAACGACTGGAAGTTGGTTTGAGTGGAAATAGGTGCCACAACGCCCTAGCTAGTTTGGCGACGTCGTTCACGAAATCGTGACATCGTATGTGATGATTATCGGAATGCCTATTCCAGCAACTTGTTGATCGCCACCTCCAAGGAAAAGTCTTCACAGTCTAAATATGGAAAGGTTTGAGGCTTGATGGGAGGGCGGCTTTAAAAGCGCAGTTCTTCGTTTACTTTGCTTTGAAATTGGTGCGATCGATTAAAGACCCCGCCGATTGTTCCCACACTAGAATTCAAGAACTAAAACAAATCGGAGAAACAGCTGCCATGTCCGACTTTGGAGACCTTCGATATCTACCACGATTTGCTCTACGCTAAAAAGTACGTGCCTTCGGGGGGAGGAGAAGAAGAAGGGGTTCAAAAAGACTCAAGTGCTCAAAACTCACCTCAATTCGAGCGATTTCGGCCTGCTGCGAGCGTATTCGCGACTTGAGGTCGTGTTGGCACGCCAGCAACTCCTGCTGCCTTACCGCCCAGTAGTTGTAGACCGACAGGAGATACTGGGAGGCCGGATCCAGTGGAAGCTGGTCCTGTGTCCGCTGATCCTCCACATTACTTTCTCTTTCCTCTTTCTCCTTTGCTGCCACCGCACCTTCCTCGACAGGTTCGGCCTTTTCAACTTCCTCGGTGCAAGCCACTGGAGTTGCAGGCCATTCAACTGGAAAGCTCTCCACCTTAGGTGCGGGAACCTCCTCCGCCTCCTCCACCGCCTCCACTGTTGGCAGATCCTGAGATGCGATTGGTTGGAATGTAGGTGCCTCCGATGTACTCGCGGTGCGCCGGTCTGGCGACAAGGTTTCGACATCGGCTGCAGCTTGAGTCGGCAGAGGAAGGTCCGGCTTGACAACCGGTTCTCTACAAGAAAACGAGTTTGAAGTGAAGTGATGGAAATAGTCCGACTATTTATGACGAGAAAAGAGAAAGTACCATTTCATTTGAACGTATGCTTACCCATTTACGCGATATTGCATTCTGTTTTGTACACCGACATTTTGGCATCTATGTAATTCTACGCCTGTACAATTTCTAACATTTAAAAGCAAAAACAGAACGAAGTGCATTGTTAGGTCATCTGATTAAGTATTTAGAATTTTCGCAAACAATGTGAGTTACTAAACATGCATCAAATGTAAGATATCTCATAAGGGAACACGATTTCCTTCTAAGTGTCCAAATCTAAGTGTAACTACTTGCCTGTAGCAAAACATTTCACTGGTTTTTGACTACTTGGTGTCTTGAGAGTAGTTCAAAACACCCCACATCCTGCAAATCCCACCAAACTGATATCATAACTACTTTTTAAGCAAGTCACATAAATGTGATGTGGCGCGTGCTGGTTCATCGAAATTAAACCATGATCGAGGTGGTTCAGTTACGGTGGACCGATGGCGCATCGCCAGCGATAACTGGCTGCAAAGCAACGATTTCACGACAATTTCGATGCATTTTGCAAGGACTGAGTAGCTGTGTTAAGTGAATTTCCGCCGAGTCATTTGGAACCCAAAACATGGAGCTGCCTCACAACTCGTTCAAGACACGCCAAGTAATTTTCACTTGTTGCTGTTGTTGTTTGTGTGTGAAACACTCAACGAGGTCTGCGCAAACTCTTGCACAGTTGCACTAGCACTGACCGATTCACATGTGGCCTCGAATTGGTCATCATCATCAGCATCAACTTCAGTAGGTCGACCAAAATACCGATTGATTCATTCGCGTTCCGTTTTGTTCCGCTATCAACGCGACACACACTCTTTGAGGACCTCAGACGTCTTCCAGGTTTGACGGAAGCCATGAAATACGATTCGTCTGGGTTCTTCGCAGTCTCACTCCATGTTAACACAAACGGTAAATTAACAGCCGTAAATACAACCACACGTAGTCAGCTTCTGAAGCAAGCCAAAATCAACATTCATCACTTGTTAAAAGGCTCGAAAAAACAGCACATTGTCTGAGGTCCCACGAAACAGGCAATGTCGCCTATCCGCGGAAACCAGAATTACCGCCTTGCTAGTCCACTTATTTGCCCCAAAATTGCTTCTCAGGATAGACACATTGTCGGCAAGCCACTGAATTCGGAAAGGGGAGACGCTTCACAAGTTGATTAATGCAGCCGAATGGTTACGGTACTTGCCGAATTGGGAAAAGGGACGTTATAGAAATTACTTGTGAAAGAGACACGTGCTGAGTCATACGACAAATGCATTAGAAGCCATGCGACATATTGGAGAACTAGAGCAGGTGTGAAATTAATGTGGATTGTCAAACGCACTGCCTCGATTCACGTTCCCTGCGTGCTCTTGCAGCAAAATCAGCACACCAAATCAGTTGGCTCAACCTAGGTATGTTTGTGTGTGTGCAGTTACCTCAGGGCGAAGTTGAACTCCTCCTCGACGTCCAGCGACTCGGAAGGCACCAGTTGGTGAGGCGGTTGGGTGGGCGAAGGCGGTTTCTTCGTATGACTCTGCAGACGACGTCTCAGCATTGCGACCGTCTGCTGCAGCTCCCACAATCCGACATCGAGGATTCTGGCGGAGCAGGGTTCGAGTGTTGGAGATGCCCGTTTGTTGGCGGAGGAGCGTTTTGACGCGAGAGATGGAGAGACCAAGTCGAATTGCGAGACGGGGAGGCGTGGATTGGTCGGCTTCGATGCTAGAAAGCACAGGAAACAGTCGTGAAGCGCATAATCGGAGAGTTTAAAAAATGGCTAATTGAATGCTGTTCGGCCCACAGCCATGTCAAGGAGACAGACACCGTGGTACAGCAAATTTCTGCATTTTGAGAAGTCAGGCGAGGTTAGCAAGCTACGTGCTTAGCGACCTGCGCCACTAACACCCACTAGCTTCAGCAGATTTCAGTTTCACACATTCACACACCAACACACACCGCTCCAACTAGCGTCTCACGAGTGCCACTCAGAGATGCTTGAACGCGTTGTGATCGTGTCGCTTGTAGCTACAACAAATTCTGATGTCGAAAATTCCTACAGGTCACAAAGAACGCACACAATTTGCCTAAGTCGAAATAAGTAATTACTTGAACTGGCGCTGCCGACCTCAAAGACGCGGCTAATGTTCGACGCGACTTGCCCGATGACCGTGAACGTACAGCCTTTCGCGTAGGCACGGATACCAACTCGGTGTTTTCACCAGGCAATGAATCGACCTAATTCATTAATCACCACCACTCCCCTGGAATCTTTACAGCTCACAACCCACAATAAGCGGGAACAGCCACGGAACTAAAAAACTTTAATGGATCAGTCCGCAACAGGTTAATGAGGGTTAAGTGCGTATTTTTCAAGATGCCACTGATTTTGCAGCTTCATGTTATTTATTCAAGTCGTACAAAAGCGGGTGAAGGGCGGTTTGTGAAGTGTTTATAGGGCAGCTCATAGACCTAAATACAACACAGCCACCACCCCATAGGCAGCTAAATTAGCATACACCAGAAAAACGTGGTTGAGCAACCCGTTGTGGTGCTTGTGTAGAGGATACTTTGATGGGGAGTGATAGCAGGACACGTGTCTGGAAGTTCCTGAACAAACTTCACCACGACACAGTAGATCTTGTCATGTTTGAGGGTAATTATTGATGTGAAACTAACATCAAATTGAGGCAACGTGCTCCATTTTTGATTGAACACAATTCTTTGAGGGAAATCAGTGGAAGTGTAGTGGACTGTCAGCTGACGCAGAAACTTGATCGAAAGGAGAAAATCGTAAGTTGATCATGAACCCACACACACACACACAATGATAGATCGTGCCATCACCTTCTTTGTCCTCGGATCCTTTGCTTGTCATCGTGGCTTACCAACACCACTGACGCAACAGCCAGACAGTTGAACCTTCGTGCCAATTGAGTGTTGCCACAGCTGGCTGCCATGAGTGCGAGAAAGCCGCTTCAGGGATCGAACAAATTAATTATTGGACAGCGGCAACACGCAATGTTGACGTTAGGAGGAATAAAGGACACTACAGCCTTATCCAGATCGTCGGATTGAGAAAGATCATGAACTGCACATCAAAGTTATTCATACAAATGATTTACGTACACACACACACACACACATTCAAATACACATGCTTAGTCACACATACACTCGGACACACGCGCATCCTCGGACACAAATACACATTCTTAGTCACACACGCACCTAACCAAACACAAGGACACACACACACACTCAGACAAACGTGCACACGATAATAGATACGGCTCACCCCTGTCAGGTGACGCGGTCCGCGGCGAGACAGTGTTTGAGGTGTCAGACGCCTCGTTGCCCCGTGGCCTGCTGTTCAGCTCCTGCTGCACTCTACTCAGACGGGCCTCGTATCGGGTGAGTTCGGCGAGGATGGCCGCGGGATCCGTCAGCTCCAGGAGGGCCTTCTTGCGCTTCATCTTGGTAACCAGGTGCTGCACCTAAGCGAACACACACACACACAAATCCTTTTGTGCGCGTACAAGAGGTCTACTTATAGAGAGCCAAACACACACGATGATTAGTTCCACATTGTTACGTTTTGCAATGTGAGTCGGCACTACTAAGGTGAACAGTAAACATGAAGGTTCACTAGAACCACGTTTGTGTGGAATTAGTTTCCATAAGGCCAAACAAAGGATAAGGCGGGCTCGTTATGATTAAGTCGCATTGATGAGCTTCACTGCAGCCAATCGGAACATAAATCGATCAAGACGTAGTAGCCTGACCAATGACAAAGCAACTCTGAATTCAAGTGTGTTTTGGGTCGTGCTTTCTTAGAACAAGAAATTGCCGGTTTTCGCCTTTAATTAACACAAAAATTAAGCGGAAACGCGAGTGGATCGTCAAAGCAACCGGTTGCTTTCATCCCATACGCAATCCCATAACCTAAGCTCACGAAAGCACGCTGTTTGTTCACGCAACGATTTTAAATCTACGGAGATTTAGGCACTGTTTTCTTATGACTCACACAAATTTAAATAATTGCACTCGTTCTAAGGAGTCTACAGACAGCCAAGCAGGATTTGCCGGTTGATAAGAAAATATGAGAACTGATTACCTCCCAAATAAAGGCGTCCTTTTCTGAGCTGGCTTTTCCCGAGGCAATTTGATGCTGTGTGAACGCCAGCAGTGACTCCTGCTTGAATAATTCCTCCTCAAGCTCAGACAGCGTGTCTGGAAGGTCGAAGGCTTCCGTGGACGGTGGCGGAGGGATCGGGGGTTTGTACGGTCGATAGGCGAACGCGGAATGAGGAAACAGCCAATGTGGCAGTGTCGGGTTGCGAGTGGCTTGAACACCGCATGGCCTTGCAAGATCAGATTCCGCGATTTCGATTTCAATAGAGTCTAGAAAGTGGAAAGGAGGCTCCGTTACCGATTGCACTGACTGACGAGACTATCAGTCGGAGACTCGAACAACTAACCACTGTCTTTGGGTTCAGAGAGAAGGAGGGCAAGCAGCCGATGCGACATCCGAAGGGTTGGGGAAAAGACAATGACTAAATTTGCGAGAGTCATCTTATTGACCTCGGCGCGATCGATGACGTGGGTCATGTGTTGGAGAAGCCAAGCCAGGAGGTATCGATTGGAGCGAGGGAGGCGGTGAACGAGTTCGGCCAGGCGTTGTCGACGCTTAGGACCGTCGGGCAGCTGATCGCAGATCGACTCGATGGCACCGGACATCTCCACAGTGAGGACTGGTTCTGGAAGGCTTCGTAGGAAGTGCTTGAGCACACTCGTCACTACGGCCGGGTCGTGTGGAGGAGGCGAACCGAAGACGGAGTGCGAGGGACTTGTCGACGTCCACTCTGACATCGCCTCGCCGTGAAAAGGCGGAGGAAGACGAGAATCGCGCTCAAGGGTAGTTGGATTGTCTTTTTTTGTTGGAGTGAAAGGAAATCTCTAAGTAAGGACAATGCTTATATCTGGGTTCTTGGAAGAATTGTCAGAGGAGGACGCTGCCCAAGAGGGGGAAATCACTTCTATTTGCCAGATGCAAAAAGAGGATTTTGATCACATGGAAGGTTAAGTGAATCGATTAGTCTTCTGCAGAAATTGCGTAGCGCACCTCATTCGCTCTCAGGATATGAATAGCTGCATATTTTGACGATTCATATAGTATTCACAATAAACTGCAGCGTAGATGAAACATTGTGAATAAAACTCCTGACCCACGACAACTAACAAATTGTTAATTTGTGTATTCAAGTCGAAATGCAGACTTTTGCAGATAGGCGTCGGTGAACGTGAAAAACAAAAAGACAAAAATTCAATGAAAATAAAATCCTACGAGTTTAATGTCTCAGTGTTGCGAGTTTGCAAGTTTGAAAATATGAGATAGGGACCTGGCAGTTTAGACTAAGTGAGATAGTCTCCATTTGGCAATGTTCTTTAAAATTTTTTTGTTCTGGAACAAAAAGTACTCGTGGCATTCGCGCATAATCTGTCAGGTCGAAAACATTCCAAGTCAAGACAGTTGATCAACAAGGTTTGCGATGATTGGTCAAAGAAGAAAATCACGCTATACAGTGATTGGCTAGGAAATAATTACAAGCTGGGCAGTGATTGGTCGAAGATGAATATCATGGTGTACAGTGATTGGTCAGACGGAATTCGAACCAATAAATCCACGGTTTTGTATTTTGATAACAAAAAGCACACTGATCTGAGCATCAGACTCATCCACAATCAGTTCTTGATATTTACGATATCACAAAAATACACCATGAAGGAAAATTTTGCAGTTTCCAAGCCAAAATTTTGAGCTTTTTTCCAAAAAATTACGTGTTAGAAGCACTACACTAAAAAATCTATTTTTACAAAAAAAAACGCGGACAAATAAACGAGGCTTACACTGGCCACGAACATCCTTTGGAGGTGATTTTTCGCAATGAGAAAAAGCCGGTGAAGTAGGCGGGATATCTGGAAATTCCACTCCGCTATTCAAGACGTTCAGAAATTGCTTCACTTGGGAATTTACACCCGGAACCTAACAAAATGAAAAAGGTAACGCGCATATAAAAAAAACAAGCTTAAGTGGGTTCAAAGACGTATCGTTCAACTCACACGATATATGCCCTCTGTTTCGAGTCCATACTTTTCAACAAAATCAACTAAGTAACGAAAGAACGCAGGCAGTGGAACACCGTCGTGGCTGGGATTTCGCTCCAGCGCTGTTTTGAGTGTCACCCCGATAACCGTCTACAAAATGATATGCTACTTAAATCGTTTAATTAGCGTGAATTTAGACGAAAAAATGCAGCTTTCATGTCAAACAGGATTACCTTATCGACACTTGGCTCAACCGTCGTGCCTTCTACAACGTCCACCTTCTTCTTGTGCTTCTTCTTTCGCTTTGTGGCAACTTTCAGCGGAAATTCCAGCGCAGCCGCGCCGTCGCCAGCTTTCTTGTCCTTGCTCTTCGCTTTCACCTTGTGCTTGGCCTCCTTCGGTGGACGAGTCGCGGCCTCGGGAAAGATGGGCTCGTCTGCCTGGGGTGGGGGTCGATCCGCTGAGGCGGCGGCGAGGGGCAGCCTCAACGACGCCTGCGACTCCTTCTTCGGCTTTGACTTCTTCCCCGAGGCCAAACGAAAACCGGGCGTTTTAGACTTCTTCACTGAGTTCTCCACGACCTAGTTCGCGGACAAGGAGAAACAACACGGTGGTTTGGCTCGAAGTGATAGGAGAAAGGTGTGCCTGGCGTATAAGTTAATAAAAGCTATTTAAGCAACAAATAATGCTTTGGTATCGAGTTGAACTGCTACAAAGTCACCTTCCATGTGTCTCTGAAGTAAACGCTGCTCGGGGCAGCAATTTTTTTTTCAAAAAATCAGTCCTTATGTCTATCAAAGTGGTCATTTTTTTGTCCTGATAACTGAAGACGGTCCTGGATATCAGCCAGAATGCATCAGCAAGAAGGACAGTTCTCAGACGACCGATTCACGGCTGAGACAAACCTACACTGCACAGTGGCGCATCATCCTCAACACCGAGATTGGACTCGTCTGGTGTGCCGTAGCGCACGATTGTGTGGTCTAGAATGGAGGGGGACTCGGTCAACGCGGTGCCGGCGATAGCGATTGGCTGAGAGGTGCTAGAAAGTGCAGGTGAGTCCTCCACTGTCGAAACCGGCGGCAGCCAGAAGTGCTCGCTCTCGGGACTTTCAGAGGCCGCTATGTTGATGCTGACACGCTCTGCATCGACTACCTTCTTGAAGCCAGATGCGTTGCGGCTCATCTATAAAGAGAGGTTAAAACTACTAGTCTACTAGAGCCTAACAATCGGAAGCAGCTTATTGGTGGAAAGTTACACCAATCAGAACCGAGGAACGTCGATGTTCTTAGAGGGTCACGACGTACGAAACAAAGTACTACGCCAAAATACCTCAGTTTACCTTCGTGAAGCGTAAAAAGCTTGTCAAATGAGTAGAACTCACTGTTGGTCGCACAAAAACATGGGTGTAACCAAGTAGGTGACATATTTAGTTAAATTTTTCCTTTTTAAGTAAAACCTCCATCGCAAAAACGATGACTAGAACATCTCCATTTAATCAAACGCTTCCTCTTTAGACTACTTATTAGTGCTGCTGAGGAATTGTAAACACGACAGAAGTTAACCAAAAACGTGGTAGGAAAATTGGCCGTTCTGGCCCAAATCGAAATTAATAGAACTGGCATGAACAAAGACGAAAACGAATTAACTGAACTATGAAAAGACTAGGTGTATTCACTGCTAAACAGTCTCAAGGCCAAATCTGTTCTCAAATGGCAAATTCAACATCTTGAGGTGTTTGCTGTTCTCACTAGTGCATCGGCTGCCACGTCATCAACCCCACCTAACAGGAGAGGCATCAAATTGTAAAAAACCATGGAGCAGGAAGCAAATGAAATCGCGCCACCTACTTTACTCCATGTAGCCCAAATGCCACGAATAACGGATGCGCAATACAACTTATTATCCAAGAAGTATAAAAATCCTGCAATCAGACGACAAAAGACTGTGACCAAGCACTGGGACTTGAGTGGGAAGGGGTACAAGGGTGCATTAGAGTAGAGGCTGTTGAAAAAAAAAGCAGTTTATCAGTCTTAGCGCCAAGCCGCCGACAACAAAGCCCTCAAGTCATGCACCAGAATAACTGGGTTAATCAATCGATTCGGCATTTTGCAGCAACTAGTCGGGCAAAAGCATCCTTTTTTTCCTCCAGTAGACGGCGCTACTGGGTCGTGATTTAAAAGACAATATTAGATTAATCTGAGGTTAATGGACAAACGTGGCGGCGTCCGTAAAAGAAGTTACTGGAAGGCGACTGAGTCATGTTTTGTCCACTTTCCGATAGACTTCCTCCCCGAAGAAACAGTAATCAAAACTGTTTCAAAAACCTGACAGCAGATGGTCGATACAAGGCCGATGCTTTGCGGAGTAACATTTGCAACCTCAGTGGGGGTTCATCTACCCCTCAACCAAGCATTAATTCCGATATGTGCGTCTACTTTGCACTGATTCCCAATGTTCTTATAAGCATGGGTTGCAAATGAATCCACGGATATGTGCCACTCATCTAATCATCTGTTTACCTACACCTCTGTTCTCTGGCATAGGCTATCGGCGAGAAAAAAGACTAATGTACTTCCGTCATTGGTTACTTAAGGTCGAGGTAAGAAATGACTGATAAGACGAACTCCAAATAGGAAAGGTACTGTAAAATCAATACGAAACGTCTTCACCATATTTGCGCAAACTTTATTCGCTGTTAGAATAAAAGAGGCAGTTACAGACGCATAAATGTCGCTACTATTGATTGTGAAAACTCAAGTACAATTGTATGGCACTGAACATTATTGAATATAGGAGGCCCTGCAAATCTCGTCACCAGATAAAGTATAAGACCAGATCAGCAATAACAGATAAACTAAGCAACAATATGAATGGCAAATTCTGCATAACAACACTCGCATCCTGCTGTGGATATAAATCACGACGACATGAGTAACTAAATTCACGCACGGGCCAAAGTGAAGCGATAGGGTTGCCAAGAGAATAAAAGGAAAACAGCAACTCAACAAGACTAAGAAACGCTATCATAATGTTCCCAAGCACAGGGCCTTAATTATAAATTCTCCCTCTTTCAAAGGTCTCGCAAATGGGATCATCCCTTTGGTGTTTAAATATTTCCGCTCAAGTTGAAATGAAAATCAAATCAATCAACCCTATTGCCCTTAAAAAAGGCCATTATTATTTAAGAATTGATTACAACGATCAAGCAAGTGGTCAAATATGACAAAAGAGGGGAAACAGAAACGATTTAGTGAGAAAGAGAACATGCTACGCACTTGGCAGAGATCAGTTTCAATTCAACAACAGTTTTGTGAATGTCAACAAATATTCGACATGCTGACTCATATGATGGTACCTATTTAAGCAGTATATTATCATTCAATGAAATATCTCGATGATTTAACTGTTTTCTAGGTTTAAGATTCACGGCTTATAACAGTCTTCATTAATTGTGTCTGTTACATAATAGATTCCCACAACAATCAGGAAATGTCACGGTACGAAATCACGGGCAAAGTAAAATAAATGCAGCGTTGAGTATGCAAGAGTCAAAGTGGCAGCCCCACATTAGGTGCTTTAAGAACCATTCACTCAATTTATGCTGGCAAAATCGACAAATACACATAGCAAAGACAAATTACTGACATTGATACTGCAAAAATGAGCTATATTTTTCGTCTCTAAGTAATGAAAAAAAGGAGGGAAAGGGGACACAACCGAAAATGTTTTAAAACCTATAATTCCAGGGCTCACCTCGTGAATAGGAAACAAACAGCCCAATGAAATTATCGCGAGACCGAAGAACACCAAATGAGAAGGTATGCAGATTAATAGTATTGAAAGTACTATATTTAGTGTTATCTTTGATCAGATTCGGGTGTAAATAGGAATAGCACCAGCGTTTGAGTGATAGTGCAAAATCAAGGACATTTCTTTGTAAAAATTCAATTAGCAACACAGTTAACATTGATGCGGAAGTAAATAAACCAAAGTTTTTGTTGTTTTACAGGCATTTGAGTATATACATTAAAAGAACGCCAGTGAAAGAAAATTTTAGTTGTTAAAAAACATGGAAGAGAGAAAATGAATTAGAGAACACAACACTGAGATATTGAATAGGGCGCAAAGTTAAACAGTACAATTGGATTGGCCAAAATAGCGTCATAGCCTGTTGAAAAAAAATTTCGACTCAGTAACGAAATTCACAAGCCTAAAGCATGATTTTTTGGTCATTTGATAAAGCTGACAATTACTTATGCCAAAATAAGTCATTAATAATTTGCATGGAAACTATTGTAAGTAATTAATTTTACACATCTAAGGAAAACTTACATGAACGGACAGAACTTTCGCAAACAAACAACTATTCACTATACTGCCATTAGTACCTTATTTTGTAATGAAGAAAATAATATTTACTTTTCGCAATTAAATCGCAAACTCTCGATAAACGCCAAGGAAATCCTAAAATCCGCTCAACTTCAGAGGATATATGGAGAGCATTTCATCTTATTCAATGAGACGTATAATAAAAATATGGTATTACAGCATTGTTTAAAGTCAATAGCAAAAATTAATTATTAGTCAAGTTCTGGTAAACGAAGGCCCTTATTACGTTGCAAGGACGCAAGGAGCTAACTAAATTTCAAAGTAGTTGTGGAAACAGGTTTTGGCCAACGGCAAATACTTCTATCTCTGTTCAGTGTAATCCCAACATTATTTGGTTCTGACGAATATGAACAGCTCGTAATGTGACATCGCAAAATGTGTCTTTGGTGTATGGGCGCCCAGCGTACTTATCATTCCATGCATGGTCTTGAATAGGGGTTCGCGAAAAACTGCCTAGGCCATACGGCTCAAACCTGACAAACTCAACAGAATTTCAACAGTGTTAAAGACTATGTGCCGCTTGTACTTTTGAAGGCACTAGCTGGCTTATTTTTAAATAAGATATAAGAAATCTGGAAACTGATGACACTGATGTTTACAGAGCTCAAAATAATGTCCCACTTCAGAACTGCTACTGTATGTTGCATATGTATGAATTTTCTTTATGATTAGATTGTGCTAAAGTCTCTTGAAGACAGGACCTTAGTTAAATCTATCATCTCTTTAACTATAGCCAAGCCACCCGTTCAATATGTCACTATGCCAATACGTCCATTGGCAGATTTCCACTCTGTGTCCTGCATCTTCGAAACAGTCAAAAGTAGAGTATCCTTAATCGTTTTATTTAAACACTGGTACTCACGTGACAATGCAATTAATTACAGGCCATTTTGAGTTTCTCAATTTGTTAAAAAAGTTTCTTGACTGCTTGATATCTGCAATATGTGTTAATGCTGCATTTTTTACGGAACAATATTTTCCAATTAGACCACATTTGTCAACTTGCATCCCTTTTCAAGTGTAATGATTTCTATTTGGCCGATGTCAGTCATCATTAAAGTCTATAAAACAGAAATCGTGAGACAGAAAAACTTACCACAACATATAGAAATTTTAATTGCTTCCATCTATTTTTGCTGAGTAATAAACTTCATTGCTTGCTATGCGTAAAAACAAATTTTTAAACAGAAACACCCTTGGCGTATACGTGGTCAGGTTTTCCGCATCTGATCTCGCAGTAAAAAAAATTTAAGAATTTTCAATTTTGTCAAGATTTTAGTGTTCAATAAATTTTACAAAATTAGACAGTAAATTCTTTATTAAGTCATAAAAAAGAAAAAAATCAGTACAGAAACAACATAACAGTCTCGACTATTTTACTTCGCATTGTAAAATTGTTAACTTTTACAATTGTCCAAATACCTCTACCGACACTTGGCTATGGACGTCACCTACATTCTCGGTACATTATCACTTTCAAAGAAAAATTTTTTTACGTCATTGCCTATGTAAACCCTGTCGAATTACTCCTTTCAGTGAAACATTGACTGAGGTAATGTAAATTTAGTACCTGTGCAAATATATAAACAAATCATGTTCTTTTTATTCTAAAACATATTTTTTTGTAAGTTAAATGATTTAGTTTGAAAGTACAAATAATTTTATATTGCTTTAGTCTTCAACTCTATTGAGTGACCACAGTTGTTTAAGTGCATAGTTTGGTGACCACTCTCGGTTTTGAATTTGTGGTGAAGTTTTCGGATTTGAATTGTGAGTATAGGCGCGAATTCAATTCAATTTTGTTAGGCGTTTTGTGCCTTGTGCAGATCTAGGCGTATTTTACACCTGCTTTTGAAGACCACAAATGTTTTGTATATGGTTTCTTTTCGATATCATTCTATGGATGAAGCGGAGATAGTAGGTGTGCATAGCCCCCTCGTGCTGTTGTAATGTTGCATTACCCTGTTTCCTTACCTGTGCAGTATTTTGTAATGCTCTTTCGCCGGACACTAATCTTAGCCTCAAATTAAGTTTAATGGGGTTCCTAATCTGGTCGAAACAGGAATCTTGTATTAGGAATGCCCCTGTTGTACGTTTTAGGAACATGATTCAGCAACCAGTTGGCGTTAAGCTTGCCCTATCGCAGAAGCAGGGCTTCCCGTCAAATGTCGTTCAAGTGCTTCACACAAGGCCGGGTCCGAATGGTCCGACGGTCTTTCAACAAAAGGGGCAGCAATTTACCGCGGTTTCTGTCCAGCCGCTCCTAACCTCTCAGGCAGTGCAAATTAACACGAATACCGCTGCTCAATACGCCAGAAAACCACAGGAAATGACTCGTACGTCAAGTACCATAATCGTTGTACGTGCAGCCTAGAGGTGTGAGTTCCCGAATTAGGATTTTTCTCCTGCTTTTAGTTGTTGGCCCCAGCGGTGCATTTATGGCCAGCCCGATATCAACACAGGCTTTCGGTCAGGTGGTGAGCATTGGACAAGCGAACGTGCCTGGCATGCCTGGTCTAGCTCAGACTCTCATCGGAGCTCCCGGTGTTGGCATGGCGGCTCCCCCTGGTCCTAATGCTCCCCCGGCAGTGAACAGCATGGCCAATTCCAGAAAGCCCTGCAACTGCACCAAATCACACTGCCTCAAGCTTTACTGCGAGTGCTTCGCGCAAGGCCAACTCTGTCAAAATTGCAACTGCAACAACTGTATGAACAATCTCGCGTACGAGGAGGAACGTGGACGAGCGATCAAGATGACGCTGGAGCGAAATCCGACCGCTTTTCACCCCAAGATCGGACGCGGTGAAGGCGAACGGAAGCACACTAAGGGCTGCAATTGTAAGCGTAGTGGATGCCTTAAGAATTATTGTGAGTGCTATGAGGCAAAAATCAGCTGTTCGGATCTCTGTCGTTGCCTCGGGTGTCGAAATACGGAGGACAGTATCGAGCGGCGGTCACTAATGCGTCTCGCCGCCATGGGTTCTCTTAGATCCCGCCAGCCCAATGCCTTTAAGAAACATTTGATAAAACCGCCCGCTGAAAAGTGAGTCTATAATTCAATTTAATATCTACTTGTGAATCGACGCGAGTGCTAATACATTGTTTTTTTGTAGACTCCCACACGTTTTCTTCACTTGGGAAACGATTGAAGCCGCTGCCAGCTGCCTCTTAGCTCAGGCAGAAGATGCTGAACGGCGCGATCTTCCGCCAGCGTCGCAGGAAAGAATCATCCTGGAAGAATTTGGACGGACACTTGATCGCGTTGTTGAAGCCACGAGCAAGGTATAGTACTGTTTCGTATTTATTTGTTCGCATCCTTCCGTACTCCAGTTAATTTCCATGGTGTCTAATCAGGCAAATGTCGAATCAAGCAGAAATCTTGTTTTATTATTTACTCGTTGTTCAGTCATTTTTGATAACGCGCGTCAATTGCCGTTTTGCGATGCGTTATTAATGAGGCTCATATTAAATCCTATTCATGCAGTCTTTCGGCGTTGAGGATTGCCATATTTGCATCCTAAATTTCCTTTCTGTATATCTGTGCTTATATAATAATTGCTTCTTGATAGGCTCAGGTGCGAACTGGAAGCGCAGCGCTCGTGCCATCGGGTTCTGGCCTCCCCGACGATATGACAATCGGCTCGACTCGTAACCCTTTGAGCTCCGTCAGTCACCAGCTACATCACCGTCCTCGTGGTCGTCATGACGATGAGGATATGGTTGAAGATGACGAAGATGATGACTTCCAAGACGATGGCGATTCCAGCAGAGTTGGCACATATGGACCCGATGCCGATGCTGGAGGCGGACCATTCGAAGATGAGGATGATGACGAAGATATTGACTTACTTGATCGACACAATCAGCATTACCACCAACGAAGGCGCTCCACGACCGTTGCAGGCAGTGAAGGCGCCTCAGTTAGCCCTGGGGACTCCGGGAGCGCCAAAATGCCGCCAGTCAAATTTATTTCTCGAAGTGGTGCTAACCGCTCCTACATCCCCAGGAAGGACTTCTTGTAATGTGGGTGTTTGGCTGTCGCTCTGTATTCTTCCGTTCCGGCTCCTTTTTCCTTACTACGTCGATTAATATTTCGTATATGTATACAATCTTTTGTACAGTCTAAATTGTTTTAACGCTTGTGTACTTGTGATTCGTTTTTGTTTCTGACTTGAGACTGGGTTATGCTGAATGATCGCATCGGGATCGATCGTAGGCCGGAGTTCCTGTCTTAGTTGGGGGACGGTGGCGGTCCGACTGTCTGGCGGGTTGCCCAAAATGGTTTCTCTTAATTGTGTTTGGTCGTGTACAGTTGAAGTTATGGCGTTTTTGAGTTCATGGGTACTGGGGTGTGTACGCAGGGGGTCTGGTAAGAACATTGGGCACAGCTGTGCTCACGTATCAGGTCCAGTTGATAAGCAGCGTAGTACCGCTTTGGCCGGCGAATGGTCTCGCGGCCTGCTTTTGTTCGAAATCACCGCCTTAGGATCAGACAATCGAAGTCGTAAAATTGTTGTATCGGGGTATTCACATGGCTCTTAGTAATGCAGGTTTGGTTCGGGAAGTGGCATTGGGGAGAGAGTTACAAACGTGGAGTTCTGGTCACAATGGTAGTTGCTCGTCGTAGGTCTCGATTTTGCTTACATGTTCTCTCCTCGACGATTCGCCTACGTCACCGGAAGTCTGTAATTCCATTAACTGTGAATGAAGCCAAGAAGGGGGGCATGGACTGTCATTCCAACTTCATTTTACTACCTATAATGAATGGTTTTGCGCTGTCAATTTACCACCAGGGACATAGTTGTTGGTGTTTTGTAGCAACTTTACATGGTAAGAATCGTTTTGGCCATTAGGCCAACGTCAAATCCAACCCTTCAGATCACTTGTCCCGACCACGGCGCCGTCACCAGCTTGAAAAACCTGGCTTCTGCGCCATCGTTTACAACCCAACTCTGAAATACCACAGTCTCCTGCGAACTAAGACGGGCCTACCAGCAATGACCACGTTTGAATCTGTCAACTAGGATTACCAAGAGTTTGGGACAACTCAACTGCATCGATTGTTAGCATGCCTGCCACAACGAACCAATTTCCTAATTCAATAACTTTGTAAAAATCGACAGCAACACGCATCAATCATCACAGACGAGTATTATCTTCGAGTTTCGTATAAGATATGTACACGCGAGGGACACAGCACTGGGAGGGAAAGAGGGAGGGAGGGAGCTAGTCGACAACAGTTTCACTGTACAACCTCTGCCCGACTTGCACGTATTCCGCTCGTTCCAAAGGAGTCATCTTCTTAATCATAGCCGGTGTGATGTCCAAGTATGGTGTAGGGGTACCCCCGAGGTTGACAACATACCTTGGTGGCGTTGCAGTGGCCTCATGGTTTAGAGCAGTATCTACAAGATTTACATAATGTGTGTCTCGGTTACACAAGCTCACTTTTGGGTAGAAAATTGAGCAGACAAACATGTTTTTGCCACTGTTAGTTTGGCTAAATCAGTCTTATCACCGCGGTTAGGAGTCTACCAATCGAGGTCATTGGCATTCACATGATCGTGCTGCGAAGGAATGCGGCAGAATCCATCGGTTCAGACGTGGCCTCAGACCTACCTTGACCTGGTAGCCAGATCTTGGTTAGATGAGACAGCTTTGGCGCCACCATACCTCAACGTCGCGAATTAACAACCAAACGGTTTTAACTTCCACTGAGTTGTCGTGTCAACAAACCTACTTTGAGCAGGCGATGAGATTCCGTTTTGGCCGTTTCTGAAGTTGGATGAAGCAGAGGCCTTGGAAGCTGGGTTGTTGGGCGTTCGATCTGAAACAATGGAAGCACGTAAAAGCACTAGGCTTTTGCTTGCAACACGTGATTCCATTATATCGCTAGTTCGCAAAATTACACAATAGGAGCCATCAATGTCAAGAAGGTATGCGCACCAAACAAAGACGAGAACAATATAATGAAAAAGGAATTCATTGTTCTGCCGATTGGCGACGACACGATGGCTTAACGCGTAAATGCTAAATCGGTGGTACAGTGACGGATTATAAACACCACATTGCAATCACACCAAGAAATCACGACTACCTGGAAGCGCCAGAATAAGAGATGAACTTGCGTTGGCTCGACTAAACAAAAAAATGATTCACTATGGTTGAGAATTGTACAACAGCATTAGGCACATAACCGTTGCTGCTATCCAAGTACAGATAACGAGTTTGACATTACACCCGATTGGTTGGAATATCCAGTGATGCAAACGGAAACAACGCACTCAAGGCGGACTTGGGTCCATGGCTTCCAAGGCCGCGTCGTTCGTGAACTCGCAGCAGCTGCATGATGTCGGACGCCGAGGTCACATTGGCGTTGTTGGCGGACGAACTGGAGTTCTGCTGGTTGGAAGTTTGTGGGCCGTCCGTGGAATTGGAGGTGTCGTGCAGACTCGTGGGCACACGGCCTGGAGCCAAGGTCTGCGTGGTTGGATCCAGCTTAGCCGAGCCGCCGGACGCGTTACCCGTGGCTGCACCGCGATCCAGTTCACCCAGGCCTGACAAAAAACAAGTTTAGTCCCGACTAGCAGTACCGACTGCAGAGCTGCTACTGCCCTACCACAAACTGCAAATCGACACGTAAAGGGAATGGAACCTGCGTAAAAGCAGATGACAAGGAAAAGCAGGATTTATCCACACATGAGCAGTGAGAGAGCTTACCAGAGCTGACAGTGCTCTCGGACATCCAGATGGGTCGCTCCTTTCGGACGGTGGTGTTGGTACTTGCATTACCGTCCAACACAATTATCACAGTGCTCTCCACTGAGCCCGCCGCACCACCCACAGCTCCTTTGTTGGGGTCGTTGAGCCACGAATCCTGCCCAAGGGGGCCCCTGACGCCGGTCGTCGACGCATTCACGTCAGACGCAGCCTGTGGAAGAGGAGGAGAAATGTGTGAGAGAGGAAAGGAGATGACAAAGCGCCTGCATCACGCTCACATCTTCATGCACAGGGATCAGGAGAAGTCTGTGTTTCACGGTTTTGTCGGATATAAGAAATGTCGACACTTCGCTTATGTAGGAGACTCAGCAAAAGCACCGGCGAAGCATTTGTAGTGAGTTATGTTGATTCACGTCCATCGACACTGCCCACATTTCACAGCGTGCTCCCCAGTCACACAGAACCGCCTGCTCATACGCCTCTGTTACTCGTCCAACAAATCTGGTCATACAGTCACTTGATATACAACTTCATTTGTCGTGAATACGCACGGCAACAACACAACTTTATTGGGCTATCTAATAAACGGCTGTATCTTCAACATACCCCATTGATCACTGTGTATCAGTGTGCAGTAATCGGGCCAAGACAAAGCATGTTGGGGCCTTAGATACATTCTAGGAAGTTCCCGGCGGCAGGCTGGAACAAACAGTTAACATGGATTCAACCAATAACAATCTATGCGGCACCAAAATAAAGGTGAAGGTACTACATATCAGAGTGGAGTATTCAACTCTCGTGGGGCTTATCACACAGCCAGACAGGGTACACGGACGGACTAATAAGAAAACTACGCGGAGTTGCTGAGACTTGGTGGTGCGCTTTAAGATTATTTACACGTCCAGCAACGCGCAATCACTAGCAACTGTCAGCGCACAGAGAGATAGAGACAAAAACTCACGCCAGGAAGCGGTTCCAAGGCACGGAACTCCGGTTCCAGTATGGAAGATGTCAGGTGAACTTGATCGCATTCTTTCAACAACGCATCCAGCGGCAAACGCACCTACAAAGTAACGTACAAAGGCACAGTGGACAATCGGTAAATGACACACATTTGATGTCATTAAATGCACGTAGACCTAGTTGGCGGAATTCCTGAAACCGAATGCCAACTGTTGGCGAAATTCGAAGTCATGTAATTCAGCACAGACCAATTCCCTAGCAAAAATTTGATTGGGTCTAAGAGCATATACATTCAAAATTTCACGCCTATCAATTTGAAGCAGAATGAGTTATTGTCTATTCACTAAGCAAAATAATAGCGGTTCACTGGTTTGAGATCTATGGGTAGTGGCTTGGTAACGGCAGTAAACATGAGTGAAGGGTCTTCGAGACAAAACGCAAATACTACATGTAAAAGTTCTGCGAAAATCACAAAAGGAGCTGCAGTGCTTAGGAGTATTAATAAATTACCTGTTGCTGAAAGTTGGCAACGAGAGCTCGCGCGTCTGATCGCTGGTCATTGTCCTCTTCCTCTTTAACGTCAGCTCGACAGTAGACACAGACCAACTTTCCGGCTGTCGGATCGAATAGTCGATCTACCTCAAGATCGGTATAAGAGTTTTTGCAGGACAGACAACGAAAGCGTGTTCTAATGGATGTCTTTAGTTGCTCGTCGTCCAGCTTTCGCTGCATTTGGTCCAAGCGGTACTTGACGATATTCACGAACAGCTTGTAGTCGATGAAGTAGTGGATGATTTTCGCTATTTTGCCCTCTGCATCAGTTTCCAATTGCAACTTGGACTTGATAAATTGATCTGTCTTGAGGGTGTGGAGGTGCTGACGGAGCTGCTTTTTTTCGAAACGCAGTCGTTCACAAAGGTCATCCTCCTTCATTATTGTATTTCTCACCTGAAAGCGATAACAGTACCAAAATAAATCAAAAATTCTTAAAAAAAACAAGTGCGCTCATCAGTAGGATGTAGAAATGTTGCGGACATACGGCATATGTTTCTTCCATCGCTGAAGAAAGCTCAAATACTGACAACGTGTTGTAGATCTCAACAAATTTGAGCCAATTGTATTCGTCAAAGAATACACATGAATATTGTTGATAATGGGCTTGTAAAGTGCCCAAGAATTGAAAAGTCAGACTTAAAACAAGAAATATAAACAGTAAACTATATCAAGAATAATTTTCAAAAATGATAAATTAATGAGACAGATGGGAGGCAAAATAATTTACTAACCAATAAGTCCATTATGAGGGAGTGTTCCCTCGAATAGAAACTGCGAATGACGGTACGCACAAGCTTTTTTAAACAGGAAGGAGCTTCAGTTTGGTTGGGATTAGGTGTAGAGGCGGAGGGAATATCTACAGTAGAAGTGGCAAGCTTCATCCCAGGTCGAGGATTATCTAAATTACCAAACAACCTGAAAAACGTAAAGATCCTACTTAATACCAAAATTTTAGCAGAAATTAATTTACGATAACAAAACAACAAGAAAGCAAACAATGCACATTATGAGTGAACAGTAATCAAGTCTCCACGAATCGATTAGAAATTGCACAAGAATAAGCCAATATATTATCTATTCTCGTAAATTTCGACGAATTCAACAACTATTCGACAATTAGGCTAACTTCTCGTACGAACTTATTTAAAAACTTTTTAGTCGGAAAAGTGGAACACAAGTAGAACAAAAAATCGGAAATTGACCGTGTTCCCGAGACAGTAAAATATGAGTCAACTCAAATAAGAGAAATTCCTATACAGTTCACATTAAAGCAAAACTTTAAAGATGTAAAGAGGCAGTAATTAGTGATATCTACCTAAAAGCTGGTCTGGTATGCGAAGGACAAATACAAATTGAAAATTTCAAAGAGTGGTTAAAAAGCGAAAAAAGAAAATGTCTGTCCTTAAGTGTAACGAATTTTTTAGTAAAACACCCTGCACGTAATACATATGAAAATTTTACAGGAAAAAAGGAAGAGGATCACACAGAATTTTACCCTTCGATAGGAATAACCCAAACCCAGAGCCGACCTCCGCACTAGGTATTCCTTAAGCGCAGAAGAAATACAGTGCACTCAAACACTATTTTTAAAAAAGGTTATTTTGAATAAAACATTTTTTAGGTATCAGCACTACAACATTTTTGCGTGTACAAATAAAAAAGTTTTTTAATGGGATAGACCAGTGTGATCTCTAGATTTCTTATCCAAATATTCAACCGAATTAAAATGTTTTTGACGGCGTTTATAACTGTTCAAGTTTTTAAAAGCTGACAGATAGGTTGCTCCTGTACCTTAGAACATCAGTTATTTTTTTCGGTTTTCTGTTCCTGTTACAGTGCAACCCCTGTTAGCACAGTGATTAATATTCCTCCTTAGCTTCATTAATGATATTTGAACTTACAAGTTATAAAAAAGTGAAACTAGTGAATTTCGTTATCTCGATTGCGTCAACAACTTGATTGCATAGATTTCACACTAATTACGGAAGTTCTTTTCTTCCGAGCAATCACCCTTTGTTGCTTATAGTGCGAACCTATTCGTATTTTGTTATTAATCATTTATAGAAGCAAATCTTAGGCGTATCTTGTACCTGGTCTAGCATTCCTAATTACTACCTCGTTGATTAAAATCAATTTTTGTATATATTACTTGACTTTCACTCTAGTAATATAATCCTTCGGAAGGCGTAAAATTTTTGTCTAGGTTTTTTAGACAATTTATTATTTATGTGAAAACTAATTGATTAACTTTTTTACCCATATCTCTGATCTTGAGCCAATTTTTAGGTACTTCTCGAATGTTCTTGCCACAGAAAATTCTACGCTTCGAGGATATATATTTATTAATGAATTTATTCACATGACCCAGCGTTTTGAACCGTTTGCCCAATGATACGTACCGCTGACCGGAACAAATGAAAGTTAGATGAAGCCAAGTCTATAAAAATGCCGCGTTAGGAGAATATACCATGCCCAGTTGAAGACTATTTTTTGAGTAGCTTGAAATCGGGCGTTGTCATGCAGCTCCAGTAGGACTTGTCACCTCACTTGATGTAGTTTTTATAATTATTGGCTGTATGGTTTTGTAGTCACCGGCTGACGAGCTTTCAAAAGGTTGGCGATAAATTACACCTTTATGTGCTACCAGACACACAGGAAAACCTTCTATTGGTCGTCATGTTTTGGCATCTGATGCTGGGTTTTCTTGAATTCGCAGACTACCCATTGCGTTCTAATTTCTCATACAACTTTTTTCACCACCTGCCACAATTTTTTTAAAAAATTCTTTTTTTGTCGATGGGCAAGCAATGAAAGACATGTGTTCATTTGTTTACCTGGAATGAATTTGCTCAACACCTGGGAAACCCAACCTGCATAATTTCGAATTTTTCTCATTTGATGCTACCGCTTAAGTATACCTG